>WUAM01004319.1:0-257257 GCA_024336885.1 Actenoides hombroni
AGCAACTTTTGGACAGTGAACAATCCTGCAGGTTTTGTATGTCTCTGAACTCTGCTGGTTGAGGAACACCCCGGAGAAGCTGTGGGCACTCACTGCCTGACAGCTGCTCTGTGCCTGGGCTTCAGTGGGGCAAATTCTGTAGTTTTCTGGCCACAAAATATCTAAGTTACATAAGATGGAAACTCTCAGCTCTGCAAAGTCAATGAAACCACATTTTCCTATAACTGTTACTTCCCCTTTTGGCACATTACACGCTTAGGGTGGTCTCTATAGGTCCAGGGGGTCCCTGTAGGTCCCAGGTCATCCCTATAGCTCCAGGGAGGTCCCTATAGGTCCCGGGTGGTCCCAATAGGTCAGAAGACCCCTCAGGGTGCTCTGGGGGTACCAAGAGGTCCCTTTGGGTGCCCTCGAGGTCGAGATGGGTCCCTCAGGGTGCTCTTTGGGTCCCCAAAGGTCCTTTAGGGTGCTCCTGGGGTGACCTCGAGGTCGAGATGGGTCCCTCAAGGTGCTCTTTAAGCAGCAGGAGACACTGAAGTGTTTCAGCTCTGTGGAAGAGAAAACGCTTCCTCAGTAGAGAGAAATGTTAGTGAAAAAACAGATATGGCTCAGAGTAGATGCCTCTCTTCAGAGTCAGAAACCAAGACTGGGCAGCTATTTGGTCAAGGCAAAATATTCTTAGAGACAGAACTTCTTTGTGTCTCCTCATTTTGTTTCTTCCACAAGGCACTTCTTCCATTTTAAAAGGGAATTAAAGATTTCCATGATTGAAATTTGTGGCCAACAGTTGTGTTAGGAAAAAAAGAAAGCTTCATCCTGAGACATCTACATGGCCGCTGTCACATGTGCTTCAAGGCACACCAAATAATCTTCATTCCATTGTAGTTAACAGTAACAGAACCTGGTATGGAGAATATCTACACTTAAGGAAACATGAAGAGCAGAAGATTCAGAGGCAAGAAAAACAAAAGCTATGAGCAGAGCTTGGAAAAACCTGTTTTATTCTAATCTGAGAATTTGGGAAGAGATAAATCCCGCGGGCTGGCTGGCCATCGACCCCGAGAACGGCATCGTCACGGTGGCCCAGCCGCTGGACCGCGAGTCTGCACATGCCATCAACAGCACCTACAAGGCCGTCGTCCTGGCCGTGGACAGTGGTGAGTGGTGCCCGGCATCGGCCTCGGGCAGGGGCCACTGCCCCCCCCCCGCCCCCCCCCCGGGACCCTGGGCCCCCCCCCCCGGCCCCACCCCGGCCCCCCCCCCCCCCGGGACTCCGCCCCCCACCCGGATGCTTTTGAAAGCTTTTTCCAAATACTCTTTGTACCACCTTTGCCATCTAGTCAAGATGCTGTTCCAACTTTTGAAAGAAAGTTGTTGTTCAGTTGGAAGAACAACCCATGTTTATGCATCTTTCACAGATGGTAAGGCTTTGAAAATGCATGAGAATCATTTGGATAAAATGTGCTGAAGGAAGATACAGAAATTTTTATATACAGAAATTTGCACAAATTGAGAAACACAAAGTAGTTTAAAAATAGGCATTACATTCAAAATACAACCAATTTTCTTTATTTTTCTCTAAGCATGAGCCGAAAGAAATATTAATTCTCACTTTTATGATGTTTGATCTCTCAAATATTCAACATGAAATTGCTTTCTGGAAGAATCACACATTCACTTAGAAGAATAAATGCATACTACATCCTAAATAAACAGGGGAACTGAAAGCAGTACACTGAAATTTGACCTGTGTGCTTCATAAAAGTATAAGAAACTATTCCTCGTGCTTACCTGTCTGGATCGGAAGGGCTCAAGCTGCAACTTGAGCTTGAACTGCAAGAACCTCCTAGCTCAGACCCATCTCTTTCAAAGCAATGCTGCCAAAGTGTTATGCAAACTTAATTTAAAAGCATCCCAACTGCTTAGCTACCCACCTCTACCCCCCAAACTCAGTTCTGACTCTGGAAAGCCTAATTACATTAATTATTAGTGAGGCTGGGAGCGTAAAGTATTTTTAAAGAGATTTAGTCTAATTCCCAAGAACCAGTGGAAAAATACGTGAAATTAATTACCTAACTGTAAAGGAAGCAAAAGAAGGCTCTTCTCCCTTCTGGTCTCCCCCCCCTGCTCTCCACATAAACTCTTCTTGGCTTCAGGCTGTCTGGCTTGCCAATATTGCTGCCAGTGTGTCTGTCTCGAATTAGAAGTGATAGGAGTGTACTTTGGCAGGCCTAGATGAGGCTGGAGGGATTTTCCTCCTCTTCTTCAGTAAAGTATTGGCTTTCATGTGGAATCTTAACCTAAGGATCATGACCCAGCAGCCCCAAACTGCCCCATCACGGCCCCAAACTGCCCCGTAGCATCTTCAGATGCCCCATAACAGCCCCAAACTGCCCTAGCAGGACCCCAAACTGCCCCATAGCAGCTTCAGATGCCCCATAGGAGCCCCAAAGTGCCCCGTAGCAGCTTCAGATGCCCCGTCAGCGCCCCGACCTGCCCGGCGACGGCCCCCACCTGCCCCCCAGCAGACTGGGGAACATCGCGGAGGTGGAGCTGGGCCTGGCCCCCCCGGCATGGCCCCATCATACATGGTCCTAGAATGGTGTGAAAAAGTCCTTCCCTAGTCAGAAGACTCCCTCTAGGTTCATGTTTTGAGTATTTGAATTGTTAGAATCTGTTCTCAAAGGCAGTTATTTCAAATAAATTATGTTATGAAAGCTTAAAAAGATTTCTTGTCCTGTATTTTCCTAAGGGTTACAGCTTCAGGAGAAGTGTAGGACTTGTCCAAGAATTCACACTGAGCACAGCTACTAGCTATGACCAGTTCTTTAGACAATGAAAGATATTTACAATCTGGAAAACATTCTTTTAATCAAAATATGAAAATGTGAATACTAGAATGTTAAATAAGATGTAAGTTGTTCTTACACAAATATTTGCATGCAAAATGAGAAAAGGCAGCTTTAAAAATTAAAAACAATAACAAAAGAAAGTAACATTATTTGCCAGAGTTTCCACCTTAGTACCACTATTTACATTTTGGGGGCACTACTTCAGAAGAAACAAAATTGAAGAAAACATCTGAAAATTAGAACTGAAGAAGCATCCCATAGGTGACTTCATCTTTTTCAGTTAACTGCCTCATCAAATCACTCATTGATGCAGCTTTTTAAACTGTCATGCTGGCACAAGGTCATAGGTGTTTTGTTACCTTGCAGGAAATTATTATACAAAGTCCACGTCATCTGGGTTACTGCATATAGCTCCCAGTAGGAACCTGTAAAATAATCTGTTCTTCCTGGAAGCAGAAATAGCTCTTAACAGGAGGTGACTTGTAAAACTGGGTGGTGCTCAAGGAAAACATGAGCAGACCTGCAGGACAAACCTGAACCAGGAAGAATCTGAAGTAGTCTCAATCTCCCTTGAAAGTTGTGTATCCATTGAGGTTGCTGGAAAATAATTTGCTCTGCTGGAAGAGTATTCATTGGTTTCATGTGGTCTGCAAACAAAAGTTTTCATTGTCTGGTTAGGCAATAAAAAGAAATTAAAAATTGTGAAACTCAGATTTGGGCCCAGATTCAAGGAGATTAAGGTAGGGCATCTGGGGGTACCCACCCAGCCGCTCGCCCAGGTTGGGGTCCAGTAGCCGCACCAGTTGCCCCAGTTGCCCCAGTTGCCGCTTCAGCCCCTCCCGGCTCGGCCCGAAATTGCTCCCCTGTGGGGGGGGGGGGCAAAAAAAAATGGGGACCCCTCCCCCCCAATTTTGGGTCTCCCCTCTAATTTTGGGTCCTCCCCCCCAATTTGGGGTCCCTTCTCCCCCCACCTCCCCATTTTTCTCCCCCTTTTTCTCCCCACCAATTTGATCGCCAGCTGTAGTAGCAGCTGAGCAATGAAGAAAACGCTACAATTATATTTGTTCCCCAAATGTTAACCTCCGTGGCTTTGTGAAATTGTGGCTTACACGTTTCCCTTCTCAACTTTTCTCTCTTTGCCCTTCCATTCGAAGCCTTAGACCATTCTTTTTCATGTTTAGAAGGAGGCAGTACTTCTGTAACCACAGAACCAACACTATTTATGCCAGTGATACCTCCCTTAGAGTATAAATGTTCCATTTGCTCTGTGCATGGACTGGGCCAGCTGGTCCTTGCTCCAGCCAAGCCTGGGCTGCTGCTGCTGGCTCCAGCCCGGCAGGAGGAGGAGCATGGGAGCCTTTGCTGTCTGACTGCTCAACCACCAGCAAAGCAGGGGGGAAAGCTGCTTCTGCTGGCTTGTGGCTGAGAGATTCCCCAGCTGTGCACTGCCAGTGGGATCAGACTGACCCCGTGGAGCTGGGCTGGCATCCCCCTGCACCAGCCATGGGCTATGCTATGCCCCGCCTCCCTCCCGCCCGTCGGGTGGCGCCCGCTCCGCGCGCCCGCTCCCGCCGCTGCGGCCCGCGCGAGGAAGGGAGGGGCAGCGGCTGCTGAGGGGGAGCTCGAGCGCTGCCCGCCGGCCCCGGGGCGTGCCGAGCCGCGCCGCCCCCCGCGCTTTGTGCCGTTCCTCGCCCTGCCCGCCCTCCCTCTCCCCCTCCCTCCCTCCCTCTCTCTCTCTCTCTCTCCCCCCCTGCGCCGCGGCTGGCAGCGGCGAATCACAAAACCACTCAATTTTTAAACTACCACATTAAGAACCACCACTTTTTTCATTTTTTTTCCAGCTTCACGTTTACTCCTAGTTCATACATGGGCAAGATGGGGAACAGCCTGTCTCCAAGTCAGCCTTTCAATACAGCTCACAATTCTATAGCATCAATCATACATATTACATCTAAAAGAGAGACAGTAGCTGAGACAGTAATTCATCTTACCTTTGATCATCAGCTTTGCATGTGTAGGAACCTTTTCTAGGTCGAGAAATTTCAGTATCAAACAAGCTCTTCTATGTCAAACAATTATCCCAGGACAGTAATGTCTTTCTTAGTACCTAGATGTATTGCAGTGCTGGAGCTTGTCCTCTTCTAAGCATCTGGAGAGCACTAATTTTGTAGCACAGTGACTGGGTTGCAGTGATTCCTTCATCTTCAAGAGGACAGATTGTGAAACTCAATGAGGTTAGAGGCAACAGTTGAGCAGACAGAGTGGGGAGGGTGTCTCCTGCTGACCAGCATAATGAGAAGTCTCCCCATATACATCAATAACACCAGTCTTGACACACTGATGGGATTTCCAGGGGTTTTTTTGCTAACTGTGCCTGCTAAATCCTCTGCACCACTCAGCAGTGGTGGCTCAGTATGCCTCGCAGGGAGAAAAAAAACCTGAGGTTTGTAGTTGGAAACAAAGAGTGCATCTGTGGCATGTGATTCCTTGTGTCAGAGCATAGACATTTTAAGTGCATTTTTCTCAGTGACTGATGTCAGTTGGGGTGAGAACGTAAGATTTTGGGGCTAGCAGCTTTCCTGGGGAAGCTATCCTCAGACGTTTGTGTATCCTGTAGCCTAAGTTAATGGGCTCAGGAGACAAGTTGGTTGTCCTGTCAGTAAAGTGCAAGCAGCTGGTGAGATAGAACGTAAGATTTCGGTGCTAGCAGCTTTCCTGGGAAAGCTATCCTCAGACGTTCGTGTCTCCTGTAGCCTAAATTGAAGGGCTCAGGAGCCAAGTTGGTTGTCCTGTCAGTAAAGTGCAGGCAGATATTATGGTCATTTGGTGCCTGAGGGCCAAAGAATGCACCCTAGACTTTTATTTTCAAATACAGATGGAGTTTAAAGGAAAGTCAGAGAGATGAATGCAGCCTGCAAAGAATGAAGCTTTTACAAATAAACCTTCACAGAATCAGTATTTGGGTCTCTGTCAACTGCGAGTTTAAAAGAACTGTTGAGGGAAACTCATGAATAGAGTAAAAGAGATGCATTTATCAGACAGATCTTTCTTGATAGTAATTTTATCCATCATGGGATAAAGTTTTTCATACGCTTCAGTTTTGTATGTTAACGTGTGCTTCTTTAATCAACACCCCTGAATCAGACAATTATTGAATGAAGGAATGTGTTAATGCTTAATTATTCCCCTTCCCTCCTGTTTAATATATCCCTAAATTTATTCCATTAATCTCATTCTGGCTCTGGAGTCTTTGTGCTTACTGATGTATCTGTTAGTTTGAGTGATACCTGTGTGGTAAAATATGTAATTTTTTGGTGTGCCACCAACCCCCCTTGCGGTCCTTCCCATGGCCACCAAACCCCCCTGAGGACCTTCTGGTGGCCACCAACCCCCTTTGAGCTCCTTCCCTTGGCCACCATACTCTTTCCTGTGGCCACCAAACCCACTTTAGGCCCTTTTAGTGGCCACCAACCCCCTTCTAGCTCCTTCCAGTGGCTACCAAACCCCATCTAGTGGCCCCGAAACCCCCTCGAGGTCCTCCCCTTGGCCCCCAAACCCCACCTCGTGCCCCCCCACTGCTGCCCTGTGCCTGCAGGGGTTCCTGGGTGAGCTGGGACCTCCCCTGGGCCTTTTCAAGGGCAATTTGCAGATCTCACCAAGAGCTCCCCGTGCCCCTTGCCACCCTGGCAGCAGGGGTTTCGGGGCTCGGCACCGAGCTGTGGGGTGCCCAGCTGCACCCCGGCCAGGGGAGCACCCCCAGGGAGCTCGTGCCGCCCCCCCCCCCCCCCCCCCCCCTCCCCCCCCCCCCCCCCCCCCCCCCCCGGCGCGTATATGTTCTTGCCAGTCCACCCTTTTCTTCCTTATTCTCAAGAGTGAATCGAGTCTGTAAAATATTCCTGGTTTTATTTTTGCTTTGTTACATTCTGCCTGCCTATAAAATCCCTTTTTTGCCATTGCTGTTGTGGGAGGTTTAAAGAGACAGGAAGAAATTGTTAACATGATTGGTGATTTCTTCTTCAGGCCATTGAAGCACCTGCTTTTTCTCTCTCAAAAGTATTTTTATTCCCCCTTACAACGAGCTTAGCTGGATGTATTAGAGCTTGTAGTACATATAAGCTCCCTGTTCTGCAGCCAACAGATTTGCAAATTTACAGTTTTCTCCAACTCAGCCCCAAAAGCAAACTCTTTCTAGCTAACCTACCTTAAGCATCAGCAAGCTCCATGTGAACCTGAAAAGCTCAAAACTTTTCAAATAGGCTGCACTTATTTATTTCAAATCTGTCTTTGTCAAATATGTGAAATCTAGACAGTTATCAGTTTAAGCAAAAAACCCTGAACATCTCTAAAGGATAAGTTCTAACATATCAGGCAGCTTCTAGAAGGGTCCCTCCTGTCTCCTCTGGTTTCCTGGTTACTCTTCAGCCCTGTCAGCTCCCTGACCTGGCCCATGTTCTGTCATGGGCCAGGGTAAGAGGGAATGACCCATTTGGCTATAGTGGGTGCCTCAGGTGTTGATGAAGCTGCAGCTGGGGTGGAAATGGTTTTGCTCCTAACGACAGTAAGAACTTCCCTGTGCTGCTGTTACAGGTGGAATCCGAAACGGGGTTAACTTTGAAGCAAGAAAGGACTGAATCAGCTATGATCACCTACCTGCCCCTAGAGCTGTTATGTCACAAAGACCTGCATCAGCTGTGATCAGCCACCCGCTGATGAAACTTATCTGTCACAAACGCCTGCACCTGCCGTCATCTCCTACCTACTCGTGGAAATGTGATGGCATAAAGGCCTGCACCAGTCGCGATATTCTACCTACTCGTCAAGATGTGCTGTCACAAAGCCCGCACCTACCATGATGACCTACCTTGAGAGCTCACAGATCTCCACATACCAAGGAAATACAGTCTTATCTAGGAGAGGCAGCTTGAAGGCAGCTTGAGGAATGAACACCAGCCCCTTCAGTACTTATTAGTATTTTCTTTTTCCCTTCCTGTAGGCCATGGATACCTTCCTGGTAGCCAAGCAATTACCCTGCAGTCTCTTAGTGCAGCTTTCCCATGCACTAATCACTTGCTCACTCTTCTTGCTAGTAGGGAGTGAGAAGTGGGCAGGAACCCAGGGCTCCACTACCTGCCTGGGCAAGCTGTTCCAGTGTCTCACCACCCTCATAGTAAAGAACTTCTTCCTAATGTACAATCTAAAACTACCGTGTTCTAGTTTAAAACCACGGCCCCTCGTCCTATTGCTACATACCCTTGCAAACAGGCCCTCCCCCAGCTTCCCTGTAGGCTCCCTTCAGATACTGGAAGGCTGCTAGAAGGTGTCCCTGGAGCCTTCTCTTCCCCAGGCTGAACAACCCCAACTCTCTCAGCCTGTCCCAGTCTGGGACTGCAATGTCTCTGGCTCCCTAAAAGTTGCTATTATGTTTTCCTGAATTTGGTTGCTTGTATCTGATGCTCCTGTTAGAATGGTGTTTTTACTTTCAGCACAGGCACACTTGCAAGGCACATCATCTGCTTACCCTGATGTGCTCCCCAAGCTTTCAGATTCTACCAGGACTCCTTTTGCCCACTAACGCTTCTCCCCAGGCAAGTTCTGCTTTTTGTTTCTCCTGTTCCTTCCTACATTTCCTCATAAAAAAATGGCATTTTTTCCAAACAACCTCTCCTGTAGGTCTAGGCAGTGTGGGGAGGGGTCTGGGAGGTTTATCAGCTGCAGCCTAGGGGCAGGAAGCTCATTAAGCCTCCAGCCATCATGAAGGAGAGAGCTCTGCCCCTCTTCATGGCAATGGCAGCTCTGGAGCCATCACATCTCCATGGCAGGTGTGGGACACATCCAGGTCCAGACCTAGCCCTCTACCCACTGTGACACGCTCTAGATACAACTGCTTCTTGAGGAGCGGTGCGGGCGCAGGGCGGTAGGTGGCCCTCTCCTGCCCTACGTTCCCTCCAGGGATCGAGCCGCAGGGCGTCAGGGGGTCCGGGGTCCTGATGGCTGCTCGGCTCCCGCCGCCTTCCCGCCGGCTGTATTGGGCCGGCTCCTGGCCGGGGTGAGCGGCAGGCCGTGCCCTGCTGGGGACGTCCGTCCCGGGGATGCCTCGCTGGCTGAGGAAGGGCCGTGCCGCCGAGCGTTCCCGCAGGCGGCCGGGGATCCCACCATGACCCACCGTGTCCCACCATGTCCCATCGTGTCCCACCATGTCCCATTGTGTCCCACCATGACCCATCGTGTCCCACTGTGTCCCACCATGACCCACCGTGTCCCACCATGTCCCACTGTGTCCCACCGTGTCCCACCGTGTCCCACTGTGTCCCACCATGACCCATCGTGTCCCACCATGACCCACCGTGTCCCACCATGTCCCACCGTGTCCCACCGTGTCCCACCATGTCCCCCCGTGTCCCACAGGATAAATAATTATTCGTTTAAGAATCAGATTAGGCATTCTGATGTAAATTCAGTAAGATGGGTTTTTGTTTAATGAATTTGATAGTTCCTGCTATCCCTGCATTTTGGACCAAAGCCAAGCAAGACATTTTCAGACTACTCAGAAGGAAATCCTAACTGCTTTTCAGCAAGGTGGTAGTGATTTTGAAAGGTGATAATTTGAACAGTATTAAATTAACCAAGACAACAATAACAAAATTTACCTTGTGGTGGGTTGATTGCACAGTCAGACTGAATGCATTGCTTTGAGGGAAAAAAAAAATACAAATTCTTTTGGAAGCAGTTTCAAAATCCTGGAGTTCAGGACGTTGCTTTGTTTAATGTGAATGTTCTGAGCAGTGGGAAAGAAAATTCATTAGCTGCCTTCAAAATAAATCCAAGAAGAGAAGCAAAATTTACTCACATATTGGATTGCCATCCAAATATGATTTCTACCACAGGAAGCTAGGTGAAAATATATTTTACTTTCTTAGCTCTAGTGCTACAAATACCTGCTATTTTTTAATGCTGTCTTCATGGCTTGGTGATCTCAGTCTTCACTGAGAACTAGAATTGTGCTTTTGCTGAAAATGTGCTATGAACTTCTTGAGGTTTCATGAGGGGTAGCTCTGAAGTTTAACCTCCATCACACCTATGAAAAGTCCTGGAAAGACAGAAGCCAAGCTGAGTGTCATCAGAAGCTGCACAAAGATACAACAACATGGAGGGGTGGAGGTTAATCACAGAATTACAGCTGCTGGGACAGGGCTGTGAGGCTCTCAAGCATCAGCCGAGAGGGTTTGGCCACCATCTCATTTCACAGCCAGCTCTAGAAAGGGCAAACACAGCCCTGCATGTCACCTGGGAACCAGAACCTGCACCCCAAAGAGAACGTGGGGATCAGGAGAGTGGCTGTCACAGCCGGTGCTGCTCTGCACCCCAGTGCCAAGAGAGCTCCCAGCAGCCGGGACAAACAACTTCAGGACATGGCCTTGGCCCACATTCAGCGGGGTCCCGGCTACCCCCGTCCTCTTCTTCGTGTGCGGTTCCCTCCCCCAACGACCCTGGCTTCGTGCCAGGATCCCTCCCCCCACGACCCCGGCCTCGTGCGAGGATCCATCTCCCCACGACCCCGTCCTCGTGCGGGGATCCTTCTCCCCACGACCCCGTCCTCGTGCAAAGCCCTCGTGTGAGGCCGTGTCCTCGTGCAAAACACCGTCCTCGTGCAAGGCCCCCGTCCTCACGCAAGGACCTGTCCTCGTGCGTCCAGTTTCCAGTGCTGGTGGGTTCTGAGGGCCTCCTGTGCTAAGAGGCTTGTTCATATAAGCAGCTGACAAAAGGGAAAAAAAGAAAAAAAAAAAAGCTATATCACAAATACTTCCTGCACTGAAAGGGTATCAACTTTGTTAGTACCAGAAAAAAGCGTATTTGATTTTTTTTTTTTTTCCTGGTATTTTCACGTCTGATTAACAAAAAACAGAAGACTACACATAAGGAGATTTTTATAACTAAATAAAGTAGAGTTCTGGCTAGCTACAGTTCTAGCTAGCTACAGGTCTAGTTATGTTCATAATACTTCAAATTTCTAAAATCGTAGGGCTAGTTTTTACAGATTCAGTCCAACAACTGTTGTAAATATGTAGGGTACTGCCTTAGAACTGCACCCTATTTCTGTGACCTTTAGCAAAATAATGATCTGCCAACATTTAAAAAAAATACTTTCAGCCCACTGAAGCTCCAGATCCGGGACGACTCTGTTCTAACAGAGCTAGACGTCGCGCACCAGCCATGATCACACACCTACTGCTGAAGCTTTGCTGTCACAACAGCCTTCACCAGCCGTGATCATCTACCTAACTCATGGAGCTGTGATGTCACAAATACCTGCACCAGGCTTGATAGACCATCTAATCGTCGAGACGTGATGTCACGAAGGCCTGCACTAGGGGTGATCACTTATGCATGGAGATGTGGTGTCACAAAGGCATGCACCAGCCATATTCACCTAACTACTCCTGGAGCTCTGATGTCACAAATCTAAATAGGGTAACAGAATAATTTGGGAACTTCAGTATGTCTGATATATTCTAAACTGCTTAGTTAATTCTCATTAAATAATGTTAAATGAAATGGGCTTTATGTAAACTTCTTGTCTGTAAAAACACCAAGACACGTGTCTCCTTTCCAGTCTAGATTATTTCTTTTTGTAAGACTGTTTCCTTTAAGGAAAGGACTCTGGAAATCACACTCTAGCTTTCAAACCAGTGTTCTATACATTGTGAAGTATCAGCTCCCTATAGTTTGACCTCGGGGAAAAAACTTTGGTCTCACTTAGGTACAGAAATAGATGTGGCTGTGCTTTTTATAAGTACAAGCTCTAAACCATACCAATCATCGGACTCCAGTAAAAAGATCATGCCATGTCTGGCTTTTCTGGGCTTTTGGCAACATCAGAGGATCACTATCAATGAGGAACTTCTCTCTGTTCCACTGCACAGATGCTGTAGTGAGTTGTTGCACGTATATCAGCCCTGCAGCAGCTAGCCCAGTATGAGACCCCTGCAAAGAGCCCTGCATTACTCAAACAGCTGAGTGGTACCCCTGGTTCCATCACTGCAGAGCTCAGAAAGCGTGCTATGCATGCTTGCATGCTCAGGTGCTATGCAAGCGTTCAGCCCCTTCTCTGACTTCCCAGGATACTTGAGCAACAAAATTGTTTGTAAGTTGGAAGTTAATATAGAAATGTCATGTTTAAAAACATGAAACAATTTAAAAAGAAAAACTGAAGCAGAGGCTTAATGTGTTGACCGGCGGTCCCGACGCAGACGCGGTTCCCGCAGGCGCGGCCGGCGGAGGGTGCGGAGCCCCCGGCGGAGGCGGGGCCGATGCCGGTGACAGCGGAGCCGGTGTCGGGTCCGGTGTCGGGGCCGGTGTCGGGTCCGGTGTCGGGTCCGGTCCCGGTGTCGGGTCCGGTGGCGGTGTCGGGTCCGGTGGCGGTGTCGGAGCTGCGGGCGGCGTTGGCGGCGGAGCGGAGCGGGAGGGCGGCGCTGGAGCGGGAGCTGGGGAGGAAAACCTCATCAAAACTCAGCCCTTTGTATTGACAGATTGCATACACAGAATGTCTTGTGCTCCGGAGCAGCAATGCAATCATCAATTAAATAATTTAGTAAAAAGATAAAACAAGTGTTATCTCCTAAACACATTAATTTCCAGTGTCAAAAAGCCCTGGAAACCTGGTACAATGTGGACTTTCAGACTTCCAAGTTTTCAACAACTCCAAATTGCTTTTACATCCCACTGAAGTTTGCATATTGTTCAGTTCATATTCAATTAACAAAGGAGGGACTAGCCCAATTAGTTCCAGGAAAAGGGGTGGTTTTCCGAGAAATCATTATCTTATCCTTTGTTTTAGCTGATAACCATCCCCTTCTTTCTTAACATCAGTGAGTACATTCTCCAGGCCCCACAGACTTTAGATAATGTTCACAAGGTCACAAGACACACAGAAACAATACCTGTTTTCTTTAGATAATGTGCACAAGGTCACAAAACACACAGAAACAATACCTGTTTTCTTTGGACATGGAGCACAAGACAAATGTAATAGCAGCTGATCCAATAATGAAGGAGTCTGCAGTGTTTTTTTTTTTCATTTAAATGTATTAATTCATCACCAGTGCTTCAGTAATTTTACCAGTGTAGTAGAGGCTTGTTGAAAGAGATCTGTTAAGCACCTGTGTCCTTTAGGAAACACTTCTGAATACAATAGTGGGAATTAATGTAAACTCGGTCAAATCTGAGTGCATGAATGGATTCCAGTATCTGTATTTGGGATTATCTAACTTCTTTCTCTGTACTTACGTGTTTGGTGCTATCTGCTTTCATCCTCTGTTCATAAGCAGACTGGATCCAACAGCATGTGTAACAGCTATTGTCCTCTCTACTCACTGAGAAAAAGAATCTCTTCAGTAAAATGTCTTTTTGCAAGGAGACAATATTTATTCTGTTTCCTTTGAAAGCACTGGATACTCCAGCACTGGAAGTGCTCAAGGTCAGGTTGGGTAGGGCTTTGAGGATAGAATCATAGAAACTAGTTTATGCAGCTAGTACTTGGCTTTTATTTTGGTATATCTAATTGATATGTAAAAGATAAGGAAGGAATTCAAGCTGCAGATTAAGGAGTGAGTGTCCTGCAGAGCTCTGGAGCAATGTGATTTGCCCTCTGAACTCATGACTGAAGCTCCAACTATAGTACATCTTTTTGGCCACTGTTTCTGTCCTGGGGCACTGTTTCAGAAGAGATTCCCACCCTTAGTGCTTGCACACTTGCATATATCAGAGGGAACTCTTGACAAGAAAAAATAGCTATTTCCTAGGGGAATGTGACCCCAAAGGAGGTTTTCAACACATTGCACAAACTCAAACCATTATTATTATTAAATAGCCTCGAGAGGATTAGAAACTGAAGAACCCATTTCTCTGCTCTCCCCCGGAGTGAGATGCTAATGAATTCCTACCGAGCTTTGCCTGATGCTGCTCACAGGGAATCAGTGGTGAGAATCTGAGCTCAGTGCCTGGCCAGGAAAGGGCATTCCCCAACCTCAGGCAATTAAAAGACAGTTTTCCTGGGACTGATAATGGTTCTGACATTTGCAGACTCTCCTGAGCACAATGCCCAAGCAAAATGTGGGAAAGGAAATCAAAGATCCAGTTCTTTGTGGATGACAAGGAGAGGTTTTATACATCTGAGGTTTTGCACTCATGACCTCAGAAACAACCCTCCCCACCACGCAGAATTCTGCCAAACTGTTTGCCTTTCCCAAAGAGTTACGTTTTGTCCTTTCTGAATAAAATCAGCAGCTTGAGAGACTTTGCCCCCCCCAGTCCCCTTCTTGTGGTCCATTGACTCTGGAGATGTGGAAAGAGAGGTTGCCAGTGAAGACTGAGACTAAAAAGTTGTTGAGTACCTCAGACGTCTTCTTGTCTGTTGACACTTTGCCAATCTTGCTCATCAGGGGAGGACACACTTTCTTTGACCTTCCTTTTCTGGTTGACATACCTGTAGCAGCCCTTATTATTTTTTTCATTCCTTGCCAAGTTCAGCTCCAGCCTTGCCTTGGTTTGAGAAAAAAGAACTTCTGGGATTTTTTGGTGCAGCTCTCCATCTGGTTGCTGAAAGATAACTCTTCTAATGCTTGAAAATTGACAAAACAAACAAACAAAAAATACCCCAATAACAAGAGAATAAAAATGCCTATGAAACCTGAAAATTTTTTTTCTCTCTAAAAAGCAACAAAAGCCTTCTCATTTTGTCTATCATGCTTTATTAGCTATAAGCTTTGTGTAAGGCAATATTTACTTTTTGGTAGTGTTCACTCTTGGAGAGCAGGACTGCCCTGAAGGACTGTGCTGGGATGACAGCTGGTATTCAGCTGGGCTACAAAACTTGCTTTTTTTTCCCATGTTTTCAAGGTGGAATACAAAACTATGATCGAGAAAGACTTAGATGGGCTTCTGCAGGTGAGTTACAAATGTTGTTCACATTTGAGTAAGCCAGGAACAGTCAAAACATTCATAAAATAAAGCTATTAACAGTGTTGTTGATTTTTTTTGTGGTGTGCTGAGTAAATTTGGGTAGATGATCTCTAAAGGTCCCTTCAAACCACCATCATTCTATGATTCAATGATACGAAAACTCACATCAGCATGTTGTAAAGACCATTTATTCTGATTATTAACTATGAAAATTTCTCAGATAACTCAAATGTGAATGTATTGTATTTGTATGACAAAAGGAGAGACTGAAGCAGTAAACACATGCTGAAGCTTACTCAGTATAATTGCTGGCTAGAATAACTTTTTTTTTTTTTTCCCCCAAAGAAATTGCAAATTGCTCAAGGTACTGCTAGCTAGGCAAATAAAGTCTGATTAGAGTTAGTAGTGAAGTTCACAGCACTTTTCCACATCAAGGGCTTTTTCATTAAAATTTTTAAGTGTTCATGTGATAACTCATGTTCTGATATCACAGCCTTATGAAACTACTTTGCTTACAGCAGAAGAGGAGGAAATAGATACAGATTCTGGAAGGAAACTCTGTTAGGATTTTGCCTGCTTGATCATGTTTATTTAGAGATTTAGTTAAGCAAATGGGGGGGGGCTGGTTTTATCCGGGGGGGGTCTGGGGGGGGGTCTGTCCCCACCCCCTGTCCGCCTGTCCCCAGGGCCCCGCAACCTGAGCTGCGTCTCCTACAAGCACCCGAGCGTGCGGGGCGGGCTGGGGGGCGCGGGGGGGGGCACCGTGCAGTGCCCCCCCGGCCAGTGCTGCATCGGCATCTGGAACCAGAGCCACGCGCTGGTGCAGGGTGAGACCCCCCCCAAAGACGGGGGCTTCGTGGGGGGGGCAGGTATAATTTCTGTCTAGCTACACTTAACACCCTGCTCTTGCCATAAATATATCAAATTCTCTTTGAAGTTAGAAAAGAAACTGTTCAGTAGGATAAACAGGGTCTCCTGAGCCCAATCATATGCCATCTCCAAGGCATAACAAATGTTGTTTACATATTGTAAGGGTTTTGTGGACAGTTTATTGCAATAGATTTGCCCGTGTTTACAGATCTTAATCTGCCCTTTTTTTTCGAGCAAATATAGACTAAATGATGGGCCTGTCCACCAGGACCCCCAGGGCTCTTTCTCCAGAGCTGCTCTCCATTTGTCTGGTAAAGATATCCATCCCTAGCAGAATTCAGAAAAGCTGGTAAGAAGATGGGCTGTTACAGAAGTTTCCTGCAAGTTAATTCATGTGCAGCTTTTAAGGTTTGCTACAGTTTCTTGGTGTTAAGCAACAATGAAATTTTCTTAATCAGAATGTTTCTTGGAGGCATTAAATGGTTGCATAAGACTTGAATAGACTGACCATAATTGCTGGTGACAGTTTTATACAAAATCATGCTTTTCAGGAGAATAAAATCCTCTTGGCTTTCTAGGAGACTTTTGTTTACCCTTAGCTTTCCTTTGTGGACCCTTTATCCACTATAAGGATCAGCACTGGGAAGAATGGGGAGCAGGCAATTGCTACCCTGCAAACTGTTTCTAATACTGGACTGGTCAGGCATGCTTCCTAAAGAGCCACTGCTTATTTCTGGAATGAAAGTATTATGAACCTTTGCTTCTTTAGCTGCTCAGGATCACCTCCCATTACTTGGTTTAAATGCTTTCCAAACCCATTTAATCTTTAGCACCCACAGTATCCCATAGCAATAAGTCCTGCAGTTGGCCTGCATATCGCAGAAAGCGACTTCTTTTGAAACAGCTACAAAGTCAGCTCACTGCTGATGCAGAATAAGATGAAAAAGCAGGAGGCAGTCTGGAGGAGAAGAAATAAAACCATCACAGCTTTAGGAAGAACTAGCAAGGAAAGGTTAAATGAACTAGGTTATTTTCTGATCATTTGCTCCTCTCTTTTTCCCTCCATAGTCCCTTAGGAGTTTCCAGTGCAGCTTTGTACCAGTAAGATTTATATTTGCTTACTTTGAGATACTGCATGGCTGGCTGAAGACACATAATTTGTGAAAATTAACTGAATGTATTTGACTATTCTGGTGAATGCAGAGAAGAAAACTTATAAGGATCAGATGCAGGGTGTACAAAGCATGAAGATGAATCATCCTAATATTAAAATGAATCACTGGACTTACAGCTTAAACACAAGTCAACGAAAGTATGCTTAGTGCTAGAGTAAAGTAACGTAGAACAGTCAATCTGTCCACTCAGCAATTCATCTTCACAGCTACCAACCAGCCCTCTGGTCATGGAAAACCTCTGCAGCAACAGGATGGCCACGTTCTCTGGCTTCAGTCACAATCAGGGAGTCATTCCATGGCCCAGTGCAGCTCCCACTGAGATCCAGAGCACTCTGAATGAGACTGTGGAAGATCCTGGCAAATCATTGTTGTCTTCTTGTGCAAATACCACTTCTCCTAAAGAGGCCTTATTTTGAATTGCTTTGAAAGCAGACCGAATAATCTGGTGGAATATGGTATGGCACGATGAATTTCTTTGTGCCTTTAGTACCATGTAGAAAGTGAATTTAGGTCACTAAAGCAAGGCTTTAAAGCAATTTTTAATTTTATTTTTAAGTCATAATATATCTAACAACAAAAGAAGAGGAGAATGAAGTGTGCTATGAGATCAAACCCATTTATTTTGTCTTCGTCTTCGTCTTCTTCGTCTTCGTCGTCTTCTTCGTCGTCTTCTTCGTCTTCTTCTTCTTTATCTTCTTCGTCTTCTTCGTCTTCTTCGTCTTCGTCTTCGTCTTCGTCTTCGTCTTCTTCTGTCTTCTTCTTCTGTCTTCTTCGTCTTCTTCATCTTCTTCGTCTTCTTTCTTTCTTTTCTTATTTCTTATTCTTTCTCCATTCTTATTCTTTCTCCATTCTTATTCTTTCTCCATTCTTATTCTATTATTTTCATCCATACACTTACAGTCACCTCATTAGTGAACAGCAATGCATTATCTCACCATCACATAATCTTGTTTGATGGGTGTCTTGAGTTGGAGTTTGCCCTGATGCTTAGCCACTGGTGCTGCTGGTGGTTTGTAACATATATGGAGCCAGACCAGAATGAGAGCCAACAGTTTCCAAAGAAGAGAGTAAAACATTGGAATAAGTTACATGCAGAGGTTGTGGAACTGCTGTTCTTGGTGTTACTTCAGTTTTGAAGTTATCTATTGGTAAGCAACAAAAGGGGCAAAAATTAGGAGCTCACCTTTTGTGCCCTGCGCTTGTCTGCTCGCTGATTCTGGTGGTAGATACGGCTGAAGTTGGAGACAATTACAGGAACTGGCAGAGCAATGACCAAGACACCACTCAGGGAACATATTGAACCAAAAATCTTGCCAGCTATTGTCTTCGGCACCATGTCACCATACCTGGATTAAATAAAAAAAAATGTTTAATAAAGACAAAATCTCCCCTCATTTTTGTGCTTCGGAAGCCTCCCCACAGGTCCCTCTCGCGCCTCCCTCAACGGGCTGACAGCAGCACCAAGGCCCGCAGAAACAGCAGCAACCTGTAACACTCCTGCCCTGCCTGGGGACAGGGTTTGTGCTGGCCAGTGCTCTAGAGGCTTGACTGCTCCTCGGTGCTGTGCTGGTGTTGGAATGTTGCACGGCCCTGGGATCTCATCCTGCTGTGTAGAAAAAAACCCATCCTGCTGGAGTCAACGTGGGGTTTCATATATAATGAATTCTTTTGCACTCTCGTGCTCTTCTTTTCAGCAGGCCTTGCATATCACATTTTCATCTGCAATGCAAAAAACACTTCAGAAAATCTGTCTTAAAAAAAAATGACAGTAGATGTAACAACAGGTGCATTAATATGTATTTTATATGGACCTGATTTTGCTGCTACTGTCCACAGTACATTTTATACAAGTTGCACAAGCCATTACCTCTGTTATTCAGTCTTTTGATTTGCATAAGTACCATTAGTATTGATATGTTTGGAACTTTCTTGGTTTTCAGAGAATTTAGTAACCGAGGGTTGGGCTTTGGTCATTTTTTTTAATTCTCTTAAAATTTTTGGGTTTTTTTTGGCTGTTGTAGCTTTTTTTTGTTTGGCTGGAATGGGTGTGATCCTGTGAAACGCGTATTCTCGCGATGTGCTGCTCCGGGTTGTGCCGTGCCCAGCCCGGCCGTGGCCTTTGCCACCCGGATTTGGCCGTGGCTTTGCAGGATTTGGCCATGGGTTAAAACTGCCATTTTCAGAATGTTTTCTGCCAGTCTCTTGTGTTTATAAATGCCCTCCCCAACAGCATCTGAAATTATCACATCCCAAATAAATTGCCACCCAGCTCCAGGGAGTCTCTATTTTCTAGGGATTTGCTATTTGTCCACCCTTGCCAGCAATCATCTGACACTGCTTCCAAATCCAGTTACAGTGTTATATAGAGGGGAGGGCTTCTGAGAAAAAGTAACAGTGACTCTGCTGATCCCATCCGGAGTTTTAGTATTTTATGCTTTCTATATGCCTTATCCTGTGAATCAAAAAGACTTTGTGCTTTGAGCCCCAAAGGAAGTTGTACTGTACAATATTAAATGGTGAAATCTGCGCTTAAAATGGAACAATCCAGGAGTCTGTTCCTTTTGGAGCAACTTTTATTTTTCTTTTTTTCTTTTATTTTTCTTTTTTTCTTATACCTCTTATGCTCTGGCAGGGGGGTTGGACTAGATGCTCTTCTAGGTCCCTGCCAACCCATAACATTCAAGGCCGGGTCTGCTACGAGATGAAGGTGGGGACCTGGGTGACGGGGTCCTTGACGTGGGTGACGGGGTCCTTGACGTGGGTGACGGGGTCCTTGAAGCGGGTGACGGGGTTTTTGACGTGGGTGACGGGGTCCTGACGTGGGTGACGGGGTCTTTGACGTGGGTGACGGGGTCCTTGACGTGGGTGACGGGGTCCTTGACGTGGGTCATGGGGTCTTGACGTAGGTCGCGGGGTCTTTGACGTAGGTGACGGGGTTCATGTTACCTTGTGTGTGAAAAACCTTTTCTCCCCCCTCTGCCTGTTTCTTGTGTGTGGATGGTCACTTTATTTCAGTGACATATATGTTTCTTACACTTTGTGTGCATGTTACTGATATTTTTCCTTGTTTAACTGGGCAGCCAAAAGGAGTGCAGGAAAGGAAGAATTGTGTGGATAAAACGTGGAGAAGCAAGAGATATTTGTACATATGCAGGGCAAACTGGTCTGTGCAACATGGCTGGTAGCTCAGCATGTGCTCTTTGAAATAAATGAAATTGAGTTATTATTTACCTGCTGAAGCTTGCCCTGAATTTAGTCTACATACCTGAAAGAAAATAATTTTGGATGTAACAAACCTGTTATAAAACATAACTGAAAAACATTACCAGAAAACTGAGAAGATTAGTAGAGCCTTTGGATTATTACCCATTTCTGCTTTCCCTGTAGGTACCCAAACCATTACATCAAGAAGCCCAATGTCAATCTAAAGAGATTTCAAAACTCTAGGAAGGTTGAATTGTTGGAACATAAATACAAATGAGCTCCAGAATTGCCTCTGATCGCTTGCAGATCTAGCGTTCTTTAGCCTTACAAGAATGGAGATGATTTCCCGAGTGCTGTGATACTGAATTCTACAGAAATTGTGAAGTTTTAACCATTGATCAAGTTGCCTGTCAGTTTAACAGTTTGGAAGGTTGTCTTCAATAAAACAGCTTTAGAAACAGTGTCTCAAGGACTTGAATAAACACAAACCTTAGTTCCTCAAAGTGACATGGTCACAACAGCAACAGGGCTCATGCCAGGAGCTGCTTACTGCCTGCCATGATATGACCATGACGTTACCAGGACTGGTGCTATTCTGCCATTCCAGTGAGAGCAAAGAAACAAACAAGCAAGACTCCAACAATTTATAATGCTAAACAGAGAAATGAAGCCTCAATTTAAAGAACAACAAATTAGAAAAGGTTAAAAAATAATTAAATGCAACAGGTTGTATCCACTGCACAATTTTAGATTCATACCATGATTTTCAAGGATGTGGAAAACGTATGAATTTAAAACTAAAGAACTAGATGATGCTTCCAAAAGAGCACTTTTCAGCCAGAAAAATAATGTGCTTCATAGTCATTCTGGTTTGATTGCCCTGTGTGTTCCTTCTTAGTGTACATGAGAGTGTCCTGAGTAGGCTATGTGAACCATGATGCAATACAGGGATATTCCCACCATATACTCTGCCCCCTCACCTTCTTCCCATTAAAGGTGTGAGCTGGCAGCTACAATCCAGCAAGAGCAAACAAAAAAAGCGGGAGGTTGGGGAGCCAGGGCTCCCAAGCTTGACTGCGTTAACAGCTTCTCTTCTGACGTTCTATTTTTCACATGGCGGTGGCTTATTTCAGTTTGATTCTCCACGGCAAACTACTCCGGTCGATAGCGCGGTGTAACTACGGTAGCATGCATGATTGGTGGGTTTTTTTTCCTGCTCCTCCCGCCCCCTCCCCCCCCGCCCCCCTTCCCCACCCTCTCCCCCTCGCACTCTCTTTGCACTGCTACATGATCACCTCAGGTATTTTTCCTAAGGGGAGCTTATTCTGTATTAGCTGGAGAGCAGAAAACCCTTTGAAGCAGGAGAGATTTTAATCTTCTTTGGGCCTTTTGCTGCTGTTTTTTCCCCAACCACTTCTTTCCCTGGTTCATAATTGTTCTTGTTGCTTTCAAGATGGGTTTCTGTACCTGCTGTTACATCCAGCAAATACAGCAGCTGAATTTGTATTGCTCCTGTTTTGGTGGGAGCTTGAGATATCTATATAAATATATAGATATATTTAGACCAAGGTCAGAGAGTGGCAAAATACTCAGGTTTTGTGAATTCCCACAGGTCACACTGATCCCTTGTAAGAATAGAGTGATGTACAGCAACCATGCTGCCAAGGTGCTGAGCAGTGCTGAGTGCAATTGTGTTTGTAACACAGCAAGGCTAGGAGCCTGTCACTGCTAACTCAGAATTAAAACTGATTAAAACTACAACAGTTTTATCCTTGGCAGTCCCCTTTTTGTAAATACATGCTCACTTTTTTCCTCTTTTAGTATAATTACTGCTTCAGTACAAAGTAAATTAACTGGTTTTGTTGAATGATCAATATACCTGACCAGATAAATAAAGACCTTCTCAAGGGAAATGTACCCTCCCACTCATTGCTCCTGAGAGGAGCTTTAGTCACTTAAAACTTCTTCATTACCTTTAATTGAAACATAGATAGAGTTTGGTCATTTCCACTTCTCTCTATGCTTTACTCTTATTTTAGCAATTGTTTGCTAGCCACCAGCCCATGGTCACCTATGACCTCTTGGGTGGCCACCAGGCCATGGTCATTGCTGGCCACCAGCCCGTGGTCACCTACAACCTACTGGGTGGCCACCAGCCCGTGGTCATTGCTGGCCACCAGCCCATGGTCACCTATGACCTCTTAGGTAGCCACCAGGCCATGGTCATTGGCCACCACCAGCCCATGGTCATCTACGACCTCGTGGGTGGCCACCAGCCCATGGTCATTGCTTGCCACCAGCCCTTTCTCCTTGTTTGAACGAAATTAAGCTTTTGGCTATCGAATAGGTTTTTAGAAGTGGATTTTTTTTTTATTTAGGTGTGAAAGCTCGTAGCCTCTTTTTTTGTTGTTGTTTGTTTGGGGGGTTTTTTCTCCTTTTTTTTTCTCTCTTTTTTTTTCTCTCTCTTTTTTTTAATTTAATTTTTTTAAAAATTATTTTATTTAGGTAGGATGGCTCGAAACCACCTTGGTCGAGCATCTCGGCTGCGAAGGCACTGTCTACAGCATTGTGTGTGATAAATCCTTTCCTGACTTTCCCTCCTTTGAAAAAAACCCCTAATCTTTGTTTCCTCATCTTTTTATTTCATACACAAAAGGGGCAGCTGGGACGTTGCCTCACTTAAATCTGTGGTTTTTGTAGCATCCAGGTCGCTTGCACTGTTTTAGAATAAGTTTTGCTAACCAATTGATATCCCAGCTGGTAAATGGTTAAAGAGCAATTTATTCAGTGATTCCCAGTCACTTTGGTGTTTATTTTTTTCTCCAAAATAACAGATAAAAAGTGGAAATTAACCTCAAAAAATGAAGTTAACCACCTCTTGCTATACTAAAGCAAACGGGAAATGCTCTTGTAGTTGAGAAATTCAGTTTTGAAATTTAATCCGTAGAAGGAAAAAGAAAATAAAACAAACAGCATTTTTCACCTGACTGTAGGGGGGGGAGGAAAAAATATTATTTCATATTCAGCAAACATGTAAATAAATATTAAAGCTTTTCCTCATTTAAACTGCATTCGCCCAAGTGCAATGAGAAGAAATGACTGCTCTTTGATTGATGCTTAAAAAGTACTTCCTCCACAGCAACAAAATGCAAGTATATTCTGCTAATTAAGGAATGAGACTTGCAAGTTAACTACATTTAACTGCTATATATAAAAATCCCCTGAAATATTTAAAATAGTTTAATATTTGTTTGCATCAGTCCAAAATGGCATTTTACTCTAAGTGTGACTATGAAGTTCCCCAAGCTGACAACTATCTACATTCATAATTTTGTTCAGCTCTGGGACATCAAAACCTGTAAGCCTTGGTGCAACCTCACAGCAGAATTGGAAGGAAAAGAAGAGAAATCATTAAGGTGCAGGCATGCAAACCTTCTGGAATTCTTACACCTCTGAGTCATGTCGCTGACATCACTGGGAGAACTTCTCCGAGGAAGAATTATGCAGAACATTGAGCCACTGGAACAAAACCAGTCATGGTGCTATGGGGAAACACCAGAAAAATGGGTGGCATCCATAATGAGAGCTGGTGAGATAGAATTTAAGATTTTGAGGCTAGCAGCTTTCCTGGGGAATCTCTTCTCAGACATTCCTGCTTTTTATTGGTGATATTTTCCAAGGGCTAAAAACGGCATTTCTTTTCCATCAACCACTCCTGTAGGCTAAAGTAAAGTGCTCAGCTGCTTAGTGTTTTGTGCTGTGCATGAAGTGCAAGTAGTTGGGGAGATAGACCCAACGCTTTTGGGGCTAGCAGCAATCCTGGGGAAGCTCTTGTCAGGCATTCGTTCCTAATAAAATGAAGAAGCACTGAATTAAATTCCCATGAAAGGGATCATAAAAGTTTCCACAGTGCAACTAAATGGCTTCACCTATACCCCTTAGATGACATCTTGAAAGAAAGCAGACTCAATACAGCCTCCACATTCATAAACTGGAAATTGGCTACACTTAGGACAGTAAATCTGGACTGATTTTATAAAGCTTTTTCATACTCCCCAATCAAATGAAGTCATTGTTAATTATATGTTTTCTGTCAAGAACGAAGCTGGGCTATAGCATTTTTCACTTTGGACTGCAAAGTTGTTAAGGGAGCCATCATTAGCTTGTCATCAATGGTTCTCAGTCCTGAGACTGCACTTTTTTTTGGACTTTCACTAGTCATTATTTTTATATCAAAAGAACAAAGGTCCAAAACTGTCTATGGAACTTGAATTAAGTTGTAGTATTAGGAAACTCTATACTGCTTCTGACTTTTTGCACACGACTCCATACAAAGAACACCAAATTGTTCTACTATTTTTACAGATGTCATTATAAAGTACCTGAGGCACAAACCAGGTTTCTGTAAGTCTAAACTTTAGACTTATAGAATATATTAGAATTTTGTGAAAAAGTTAAAATAGTGACTAATGGGAGAAATGCTAGATGTGCTGTAACTTATTTATGCTCCTGAGAGGTCTTTTTTTGTTGAAGTATCTCAGAAGAGGCTATTAGGGAAAGCTGGTAATCATGGGATGAATCTTACAATCATACTACAGTTTTAAAAAGTATTTTAGTTATGATAGTGATATTGTACTTATAGCACCCCAATGTGTAATCAGTAGCTTGTGTAATAGAGTACTGTCCCCATGCTATTGTGTTTGTAATATAGTAACCAGCCAAGATTTACTCATCCAGTAGTGACTGTTTGTTATTAGTCAACCTCTATTACCGGTCCAACCTCTATTACTGGTCCAAGTTAGGGAACTTTGTCTCAAGCCCCAGAAGCTTACATTGTATACTTTAGAAATGCCCTGGTAAATCTCATATACATTTTTGCCCATTTTCCTGGGATTTAGACCCATTTTCTGGAGGTTTTCCCTTTTATTTCTGGGTTTTGACCCATTTTTCTGAGGATTTGCTGCCCCATTTGCTGGGGTTTTGCCCATTTTCCTGGGATTTGAACCCATTTCCTGAGGCTTTTTGCCCTTTTTATGGTTTTTTTTAACCATTTTCTGGACGTTTTGACCCTTTTCTGTTTGTTTGGGTTTTTATAACCCATGTTCTGGGGGTTTTTTTGCCTATTTTCTTCTGCATCTAGGGTGATTCTGCAGAAAAATGTCGGGAAAGAAAGGCAGCTACCATTCACAGCATGAATTCTGCTGTACCTGGGATGCTGTAAAACTCCCAGCTGATAATTAGCTAATAGATGCCTTTATTAAATTGAATAGCCAAGGTTATGTTCAAGGCAAGACATTTGTCATCTGGGTTTGAGACTTGGCTGCAGATGTCATGTAAGGCTGCAGTTATTATTTCTGATTACTCTTTTCAGGGAACAGCTCTGTGTTCCAGAACACTAAAACCCATGCAAGCAGAAATAATTAATGAAATTTAACGTCTCCTTTAAATTCATTTAAGGTCTCCTCCCAGACATTTAATGGTTCTTCCCTATACAACAAAGACATAATTCGCCACACAAGCTACTGTATTTTTAAATACAACCTTTGAAATGTGACTCAATGCATAGTTTGCTTACTGACTCCCTTCCCAGCAAGTCAAGATTAAAGGCAATGCTTAAACCCTTCCCAAATGCAATGCATTGCTTGGGAGGAGGCTTTGAGAGGTCCTCAGGGGGGGGGCACTGCTGTATCCCCAGCAGAAATGGGGCATGATGCGCAGAGAGGATGTCCCCACAGGGGTGGTACTGCTGTATCCCCACCAGAAATGGGGCATGATGCTCAGAGAAGATGTCCCCAAGGGGGTGGTACTGCTGTATCTGGACCCAAGATGGGATCCCAGTGCTGCCTCGAGCTTCCCGGTCCCTCTCATCCCTCTGCCCAGCTGACTCAGCTGATGAAAGCGCCATTAAAAAAATAACACTGTAGTATTTGCCATCTGCTCGGTTGAAGAGTTCACAAGTAATTCATTCCAAAAATGGCTTCACTGACCCTTGTTGGTTGACTTTGAGTGCAGTAAGGTGCTCTTCAGAATCTGTTCCTTTATAGCTATTGCCAAATATTATTTCATTTTTTTGAGTGTATGTTCCAAACACTGGAGTTAGCAGTAAAGCAGGAAAAGTTCAGTGACATCTGTAACTAATAACCCAGGTTGTTTATTGGCGTGTTAGGGGAAGAGGCGCAGGATTTGGGTTTCTGTTCCTACTTTCAGCATTTCCATTCTGTGTTTTCGTGTTTTGGTGGTAGAGTGAAGCACGTGGTACACGAGCACCTCGACCGGCTCGGCCTGCTTTGCTTGGCATTTTTTTTTCCTTTTCTGTTGTGTGGTGGGGGCTTTTTTTGGGTTTGTTTTTTTTTTTTTGGTTGGTTGTTTATTTTTGTTCTTAGTTGAGCAGTTCACACACAACTTCATTTCATTGGTTTTAATTTGGTGTCAATGCTATCTTTTAAAGGTACTGGGAAACAGCACACTGGGTTTAGATTTGCATAAACTCTGCTTGTTCTTTTTGTAGAAAAGAACTTGTCTGCTAAGGGGAAAGGAAAAAAAAACAAGCAAAAAAATGTGGAGTTCTGTTCTATAAAAGATTTTAATTATTAAAATGACACATAGTTATCTTTATTCAAATATTCTCAAGGCTCTGAAAATCTCTCTCAAAATACTCACTAGTGAATATAGCGCCCCGGTTGTGCTTGATTGATACCAAAAAGAAGGTAATTAAAATAAGAACAATAGCTGTGCCACAGCCCAGGGCCGCCCTCCCCCCCCCCCCCGCCCCCCGACTCCTCGGCCAGCTCGGCTCCTCGCCGGGCCAGCAACAGGAGCCCGGTGGCCACGGGGCAGGCGGGTTTTTGGTATTGCTAGCACCCTGAGCGCCTCGCTCCGCCCGGCCGCGACGAAACGCCGCGGCGGGGGCACCGCTGGCAGCTCCCCGGGGAGTCAGTGAGTTCTGTCCTGTGCCTTTCCAGGTCACTATATAACCATCTGGGTCATAGTTTGTGATCCTTTTCCTGTTCTATGTTGCTAATTTCTTTGACTTCCATTTTTCTTCACTTTGGGCATTCAGTATTCACGCCACTGTCGATTTTTCCTGTGGCTCTGCCAGAGACAGAACGACATATTTATGTCAGCTTTGCTTTTCCTTGTGCTTGCCTGTGTCTATAACTTCATAAAATAAAGTTTAAGCTGAACTAACTCAGTGCCTTACTAGAAGTCAGTTACTGGATTAATCATCTGTAGTGACATCACTGCAAATGAGTAATACATTAAGGTTATGTATTTGGAGTTGATGACCTTGCTGTCAGGGTATACTCAGGAGATGCATTTTTACAGAAGGAAAATTTGTCTCCTTTAGTGTTTTGGTGATTTTGCTGCTAATTTTGTCTGCTTTGCATTCATATTGATTGATATTTCACTGCCTTGTATGTGAGATGATACTGATTCTGGAAGCTGCACATCGTGTCCAGCGGGCTCGGGACCCTGGAGCTTGTGGGTGTGAGCAGTGTTGGCAGAGGCAGGAGCAGCTGGTGGGGGTGAAGCTTACCTGTCTCTGAGGAAACAGCCGTGGAGCTCTTGTGGGGCAGATCCCTCCCTTGCTGTGTCCCGGTCCCTCCTGCAGCATGAAGGTGGCCGGGATGGTCCCTGCGGCACTGGGCTGGACCAGGCTGTCTGTCCTTCTGCCCCGTTAGGATTAAGAGGATCCGAGAGAAGATTTTCTGGCAGCCATGAAAGGTTCCTGACACTTAAGAGCTGCTTTTTGACAGACCAATTAATTCATAAAAAGATTTTAAAAAGACAGACAAATTGGCAAGTTACAAGTATGGATTTAGAAAGATGCTCAGCTGGTGAAGCTGTAAATACTCCACGGAATCAACAGTCACATCAACACGCGCTGAAGGAGATCCTAGTTCATCAGCTTTGTCCTCACTGAACAACAGCACTATTAAAGTATTTAAGAGTCTGGCGGACAGGGGGAAGGGCAGCTGGGGAACCTGCCCTGTGCAGCATCACCGCCTGACAGAAAAGGTGACTTCAGCTGAACACCCAACAGGCAGGGAACTCCAAAAGTGCTGCACGCCTGGGGCGTTCCATGTTGGGGATGCCACCTCATGATTCAGAATGAGCTTTGCTGAGAACTCGTGACAGAGCTTTGGCCTCTGAAGCAGGGCCGAATTGGGATCAGAGAAGTTACTCACTTGGGGGGCACAGAAAAAAACTCCCACTTCTCCTGGGGGGCTCAGAACTTCTCCTGGGGGGCTCAGAACTTCTCCTGGTGGCCTCAAGACTCCTCTGGTGGCCTCAGAACTTCTGGGGGCCCCAAAACTCTCAGTGAACTTTGTGGTGGCCTCAAACTACTCTTGGTGGCCTCAGAACTTCTCCTGGTGGCCCCAAACCTCCTGGTGACCCCGCCGGGTGACCCCAACACCCTCCCGGCCGCCCCAAACCCCACATGTCGGCCCCAAAATCCCTCGCGCCCTTGGGCCCCGATCCCCTCCCTGGTGCCTCTTACGGAAGCCCCGTCCCGCCCCACCCCTGTCCCCTCTCCGTGGGTCCCAGCCCTGTCCCCATGTCATGCTGTGGGTCCCGGCGCCATCCCCTCTGTCCCACGGGACTGTGGGTCCCACCACCCCAGGCCAGCGGGGACGGGGACGGGGACGGGGGGGGTTGGGGGTGTCACGGTGTTTTCTCTCCCCCCACGGCAGAGCCCAGCCCCACAGCAGGGCCCAGCCCCACAAAGTATTTGGGATTTCAATTATGTTGTGAAACTGTGTAATAAAAAAAACTAACTTAAAGAATCATGGAATGGTTTGCATAGAATCATGGAATGATTTGGGTAGGAATGGGGCCTTTCAGAGTCATCTAGGACATCTGCAACTAGGGCAGGCTTAGAGCCCCATCCAACCTCACCTGGAATGGTTCCAGGGATGGGACTTGAACCACTTCTCTGGGCAACCTGGGTCAGTGTCTCACCACCCTCAGTGTCAACTATTTGTGACTCCATTCACTTTTTCACAATGTTCAGGTGGGTCTGGGGGAAACAAAACAAAGAATGTTTCATTTCCCATTTAAATTCTCTTTTGTGCAACTCACAAGACTAAGTCTACTCATAGAACCCCAAATTGGAACCACATGCATTTCTGCAGGACCTATCACTGCATCAGAAGAGATAAATAGTGCTGTGATACCCAAGGAGAGGACAGGTCCCGAATGGTGGAGAGGATGCTTTTAAGGGATATATGATAACTTTAAATAAACAGGATGAACTAGAGCTCTGTGGCCATCTCAGCACCATGATCTCATTGCAGTCACTGAGACATGGTGGGAAAGCTCACATGACTGGAACACTGTCATGGGTGGGTGTGTCCTTTTTAGGAAGGATAGGCTGGCAAGGAGAGGAGGTGGAGTTGCTCTCTTTGTGAGAGAGCAATTGGAATGGATGGAGCTCTGCCTGGGGGGGCAGTGAGGAGCAGGCTGAAAGCTTGTGGGTAAAGATCAAGGGCGAGACTGGACTTACTTTTGCATCATGTTACTCTTCTCTTTTTCAAAAGCGAGGTGTCATTCCTAACTTTGTCTTTGCTACAGGTTTTGAGTAAGGCTGTCAAGGATATGTGTGATGATGCTGAAGAACTATGTAACTAAAACCAGGAGATTCCTCTTGAAAATGTGTAAGGATGTTTGCTCTTTCAGCCAGTATGTAGATCTTTTTTATCAAGCAATGCAATGGATTTGATATTTATTATCAGATTCTGGCTTTGTGCTCTTGGCTTTGGAAGCGGCTCCCTAGGGAGGCCGCTCTGCAGCGGCCTCCAGGGCTGCCCACGGCAGAGGAAACCTGCACGGCCCTCGCGGCCCGGAGCTCCCTGGAGCTGCCGGCTCTTCCCCAGCCCCGGTATCCCCCGGCCTCCACGGCAGCGCCCCGAGGAGCCCCCAGTTCCCCGGGAGGGGTTAATTAGTCGGCTGCAGGCTTCGAGGTCTTTGTAAGGCAGACACGAAGGTAACCTCCAGGAGTCTTACGACTTAGCTTGTCTTATCAATAGGCAGTCAAGAAGATCCCCTTGGGTCATGTGGCTGGTGTACATTTTTTGTATTACCATACTAGTATAGTTTTAACCTGCAGGATGTAATCCTATTTACCTCACATGTGATCTGTGCCCAAGGAGCATGTGCTCCACGAACATATGTTGTTTGCATTATCAGAGTACCTGGAAACCCAAATCACAGACCAAGACACTGTTGTGCTGGCTGTTACATAAACATCTAGCAAAACATCCAGCACAAGCTGAAAATACAGGGCTGCAGTGTGCATATGTTTGAAAGGCATGAGTTTCATGAGGAATTTTGTTTAGTGAAGTGAAATACTAACTGTGGTAAAATCAGCAGGGCTTTTGCTTTTTGTTCCATCAGGCTATTCAAGTTTCAACTGAGAATAGTTTACCAGACTGGGTGCAACCTTCTCAGCTTCTCTGTGGTTTTAGAAATTGTATCCAGGCATAGCTGTCTAGATGGAGCATGACTTTTAACTATGTGTTCGTACCCTGCTAGCTTGTTTGGTTATGCACAGGAAGAAAAGTTCACCATTGACAACAATGCTTCAGATGCAAAGGCAATCGGTGTTCTCGGATCGTTTGAAGTGAACGTTGGCGACTTTGAAGTAAAGGGAACAATCACTGTTTACTTCTCTACAGTTGCCGCAATCAATGCGATTCGTCAAAATTCAAGTGTTGGCTTCAACTTGATTGCTGCTCAACAAAACGGAGGTGTTGTTTACGACATTCCGTTGCTGTCGATTGCCAGGTAAACAGCTTGCAAACCCCATTTATTTTTCTAAGTGCTATAGGGAAACAAGTGAGGAAGAGAACATGGGTTTTACAGCATATGCAAAGTGCCTTGTGCAGCCCACACAGCTCGATGCCATCAAGGACAGAGCAGCCTCAGAGCTGTCTCTGACAGCAGAGCCCAGTGCCTGCTCTGCATGCAAATAGCAAAAGACATAATCAAGAAAGCAGTTGAGAAAACCGTGTCTAATCCCTCCACTGTAGACAGATACTGGGGGGGGAAAGATCCCAGTTTGGAGGGGAAAGATCCCAGTTTAGGGGGGAAAGATCCCAGTTTGGGGTTGAAAGATCCCAGTTTGGGGGGGAAAGATCCCAGTTTGGGGGGGGAAAGATCCCAGTTTGGGGGGGAAATTCCCAGTTTGGGGGGGAAAGATCCCAGTTTGGGGGGGGAAAGATCCCAGTTTGGGGGGGGGAAACTCCCAGTTTGGGGGGGAAAGATCCCATTCTGGGGGGGAAATTCCCGGTTTGGAGTCTTTCAGTTTTGCCAGAAAGGTGTAGTACCATTTTATTAAAAAGATAGGTTTCTTAAAATCATAGAATATCTCTAACCAAAACAGACAAAATGTGCAAAAGGGAAACAGATTGGCAGGTGATAAATGTGGAATACTAGGTTTCCTAACAAGGCCAGCAGAGTCACACTTTTCCTGAAAAGTTAGAGGTCCTTCACAATAGCCCAGATTTAGTCTATAAAATGATGAGCCACAAATATAAAATACTACAGTCTTATTTCCAGACAGATATATTAAATAACTGAGCATTGAGCAAATTATGAGGTGCCCCAGTGCATGGCATGCAGCTGGAGCAGGAAACAGCTGTAGCATTCAGAGAAGTTGCTCTAGAGCAGCTCTAACCCTTGCAGTAAGAGTAAAACCACAGCAAGCTGAGTCCCACACTCAGCTCGTTAAGTTACCTTGCCTGTGAGTTCCTGCATGGTTTGTGGTTTCCACCCTGCCAGCTTGATTGGCTGCGCTTCATGAGGGAGAAAAACTTGCACAGCCTTTCCCTCATCCATGAAGTGGGTCACCTGGTCATAGAAGGCGATCTGGTTTGTCAAGCAGGACCTGCCTCTCACAAACCTATGGGCTGACTGGGCCTGATCACATGATTGTCCCGTCTGTGCCACGTGATGGCACTAAGGACGATCTGCTCCATAACCTTTCCTGGAACCACAGTCAGACCAACAGACCTGCAGTTCCCCCAAATCCTCCTTCCCACCCTTCCTGCAGATGGGAGTCACATCTTACACGAGCTTGAACACACCTTCCACACACGGCGATAAACCGATGTGTAGCGAACAAGCTAGAGGCTGCAAAGCACATTCAGGGTGAAGAGTTCCAGCTAAGAGACATATAAAGGGATTACTGGATGTTTCTGATACACCGAGAAAGTGTTCACGGGAGGCGGTAAATCCTGCAGTAGTCAACAAGCTAGAATCTGCAAAGCACTTTCAGGGTGAAGAGTTCCTGCTAAGAGACATATAAAGGGAGAACTGCATGTAATGTAAAACAGACCATGTTAGTATATAATGAGGATTTACTCTCCTATAACTGGGAGTTAACTAATGAAGTCTTACTTTCAATATTCCATGACCAGGAATTATTTTTTTTTTAACTGAATGTGTTAAATGGTGAAACGACTTGACAAATTGGTCCCTTAGGAACTGTATTTTCCAGGTGAATCATCACTGACTGAGGTGATCCTGATCTTCCATGAAGGGGTGGGTGAGGCTTTATTAAGTACTCCCATTGGCCTGACGGGGCGGAGGGGATGCAGGGGGGTGCGACTGGTCTCCTCCCGCCCGACGGCTGTGCCGGCTGGGAAGGCTGAGAAACCTCCTCCGCGATCAGTGGTGTTGTGTGCTGGAACGGTGGCCATGTACCTTCAGCCGGGGGCTTTTACTCTGACCTCTTCGTTAGAGAAAGGTGGTGAAACATAATCGTAGAGATAAGGGGACCCTTGGAAACGATACCTTCTGAAAGTCTCTTCCCCCGGGAGCTTTTTTCTACGTCTTTCCCGCTCTCCAGTCACGGCGCTGGCGGTCCCGGCCGCCTGCCTTCCCCGTGCCGCCCGAGGGCCGGGCGGCCGCTGCGACCGTGGCGGAGGTGGCGGGTTGGTGCGGCACGGCCGGAGGGGAGAGGGATTCCGGTTTTGCTGTCAATCGAAGAGAGCTTGAAGGTCCGCTCCCTAGAGCGTTTCTGGACCGCCCTTGCCCCGAATCGTCGTGCATCTGCGTCGTGAATCGTTCGCAGTAAGCAAGCGGCGGGGGGTGTGAGCCTCATGAGAGCTGCTGTGGTGTCTGGCCAGGGGGCTGGTATGAGCTCGTGATGCTGCTGAAACCCTGGCAGATGCCTCAGCCCGTGACACAACCTCTGCCATGAACAGCAACATCTTTGCAACTTGTGATTTGGAAGAGGTGACAAGAATATAAATAAGGGGAGACTCTTAAGAGTTCTTCTAGAGATTTTTGGAAGAAATAGCTTTTAGCACGTGTGTGGGATGAAGGCTAAAGCAATGTGGTGAAGGCTGGACAAAATCCTCTGGCTCTTGGTATCAGCTTTGTCAGTGTTGGAGATATACATCTGAAGAGAACAAAAAGTTACAGTTTGGGATTTTTTCTGGTGTTAAAATAAGGGAAAAAAAAACACAACTGCTTGGTGCTCCACAGTGATAGGACCTTTTTATGTAGTCAATACACCATTCAACTTGCCTTATAAGCTGTGATAGGGAAAGACAGATCAGGGTAAGAACTTCTACCCAGTCTCTGAGGGAAGTGGAGATTTTTTTACTATTATTGCTACCAAAGGAAGTTCTCAAAATTGGTATAATTACTATTTTCCTTTGAATTAGTTAACCCTAATGAGACATTAGTTTTTCTCATTAATATGGTTCATGAGACATTTCCTAGCAATGGGTTGTGTTTCATAGAAGTAAACAAAGTTTTCACTTTGTACAATAAATTATTCCAACAGGGTAAAACATTCTGTGCTATTTTTTTTTTCCACAGTGAGAAACAGATTGGTATAATTTTATTTTATTTGCACCTGCCTGGCTCCTGAGCCGTTTGTTGTAGGCTACAGGAGATGTTGTTTGGAAAAAAAGCATTTTTTGCCCTTGGACATCATCAGCCCTAAGAAACACAAACGTCTGAGTATAGCTTCCCCAGGAAAGCTTCTTATACCCAAAATCTTTGGTTCTATCTCACCAACTGCTTGCACTTTACTGACAGGACAACGAACGTGGCTCCTGAGCCCTTTATTTTAGGCTACAGGAGTGGTTGTTTGGAAAAAATGCATTTTTTGCACAGAGCTAAAGGCTGTGCAATCCACAGCAACTGCTGTTATCTGGCTATACTTTTATTGAGAAGCAGATTAAGAAGGGCCCATCTGTTGAATGTTTTCTCCACCACTGCTTCTCACCAGAAGGTCAAAGGTCTCACCCTGCCATACAAGGATACACACCCTATGAGGTCATTTTATTGCAGTGCTTGATTTCTGTGTATAGAAACTCTAACCGTTTGTATGATCTCTCTCTCTCCACCCTTTAAAGATAAGGCGACATACGGCACCATAAACCAAAAGAAAAAAGGCATAATTAAAGGTCTCCAGAGCTTCAGGTATTCACTCTCTGCAAGAATAACATAGTGACTATAAGAGTTTTCCAGTACATAAAATTAGTCCAGTAAGATAAGTAATATTGATGTTGTTACTACATTTGAGAAATGTTTGTGGAGTATTATAGACCATCATGAAGGTCAGGAGGGCTTGAAAAGAGAAATGGGAGTGAAAGGTGTTCTTATAAGGAAATAAAACATTTTTATTTTTGAATGCTAGAAGACATATATGTGTCTGTTAAGGTGAAACACACAGTACTTATTATGACTGTTATTATTGTTATTTGTTACATTTTCATGTGTATCATGATATATTCAGTTATATATTTCCTAGTCTGAAAGTAAACTATTTTATATGCAAATTTAAGGTAATGAGCATTCAACTTTAAAAAATGGTTCTGGTGTCCTGTCGCTTCTCAATAATGATATGGTTTTACATTCAAACAGAGAAGGATGGTATTACCTTTATAGATATCTTTGTAATTGTTCTTAAGAATTTTTATTTAACTGCTGTTGTTAATACTGGATATAGCTTATGCTCTTTTCTTACTTTTCTCTCCTTTCTTCTCCTCTCTATCATGAGTTAGCCTGTGCTGCCATCCGGGCAGGCTGGCAGTAAAATTTCCTATTTTTCTTATCTACCTTTCAAAACCACCACATAGAAGAAAACACAATGCTGAACCATCTAGAAAGTACTTTAGGATTATTTGAGCCCTCATTATGCTTTTCCCTAAATAATGAGTGCAGATACACTGCTACACTCAATAGAGATATGACAAAAAAATATTTAAAATCTCTGTAATGTGAACCATACGGAATTGTCACAACAGGGCAGCTCCAACATCTTCTCACAGGGAGTCCTCTGCAGCACCCCTTCTACCAAAACCTTGACTCATATACCTAATACAGGAACAAAGCAGAATGGGCAGATCTCATTTGTATGCCTGTCTAAGGACCACTCATGTTGTTCTAGCGTAACAGAGAGCCCTGAACCAGCACTGGGAGCACTGGGGTGACAGTGGGAGAGTAACTGGGAGCACTGAGTTGGCACTGGGCTGGCACTGGGTTGGCACTGGGATTAAAACTGGGAGAACTGAGTTGTCACTGGGAGTGTAACTGAGAGTACTGTGTTGGCACTGGGAGCAATGTGGTGACACTGGGAGTGTAACGGGGAGCACTGGGCCTGCAATGGGAGCACCGGGTATAGCCCGGGGGGCGGAGCTGTCAGTCCCGACCAAGGCTTGGTATGCAGACCAAGATTGCTACTAGGTCTTGTTTACTACCTTGAAGGGTGCAGAAAGTAAAAGGCTGCACCTGTGGAGGGGAATGGACAGGACAGGTGACCCTGAACTGACCAATGAAGCATTCCATCCCATATACGTCATATTCAGTATAAAGCTGAGGGATCACGAGGGTCAAGTTATGTAATGGCTGATGTCTGAGAAGGATTCTGCCTGTTCTCACTTTGATCCCAATATTTGTGTTTCACACCCCCTCACACACACACTCCCCCTCACCCTCCCACGCACACCCACACTCACACACTCACACACACACTCACACGCACACTCACACTCACACTCACACACTCACACACGCGGTGCGTTGTCACCGCTGTCCCCTCGGGTCGGGTGACCTCCCGCTGCTGACCACTGCAAAGTGGATCCCGCCGGGCTGGGGGGGGGGGGGGGGGGGGGGCCCGGTGCCCCCCGGGGGGGGGGGGGGGGGGGGGGGGGGGGGTTAATCCCAACAGTTCACGGAATTACCAAGCACCCAGAGCGGAGAAGGGATGTTTTAAATTGTCTTTTTTCATGGGCATGTACTTTGGATTGATGTCTTGGGGCAGGATGTGCTAACTGGAGTGGCTGGGATGATGGAGACCTATGCATCAGCAAGACCCCCAACAGCAGGGACCACATTCTTGCCCTGGGAGATAAGCTGAGGTGGGAGGGATGCACCGTGGTGGAGAGAGCTCCTGGAAACCCAGCCCTGGAAGCAATTCTGCTCTTTTCTGCATAGCTGCTGTATTTAGTCTGCAGGAGGAAGATGGAATCAGAAACTACTGTAGCTTTACTGTTCATTCAGCATGCTGCTTTGGTTCTTTTTGTAGCTAGACTCTGGATTAATAGATAATGTGCATAATGAATAGCAAGAAAAAAAGTTTCATGTAGAGTTTGTGTGACTCCCATTGAAGTTAATGGGAGAGTCTGCCTGAGGTTACAATCTGATATCAAGTAAATGCAGTTTTTTTCCATCTTGTGGTCGCTACAGCCAAGGGTGCCTCCTACCTTCACATCCTCAACCAGTTCCTCTTTGTTGGTCAGTACAAGGTCCAGCATCACTCCTCTCCTTGTCTGCTCCTCCAACATCTGCATTAGGAAGTTATCATCAATGCTCTGGAGGAACCTACTGGACTGACTGTGTCTGGATGTGCAATTTTCCTAGCAAATGTCAGGGTAATTAAAGTCCCCCATGACAACCAGAGCCTGGGATTTTGAAGCTACCCCCAGCTGAACCTTTTTAGTTTTTAAAGGAGAAGCTAAAGTCTTACGGCCAATGTAGGTGTACGTTTTTAGGAGAAGAGAGGTGCCATGTGCTCTCTGTAGGAACAAAGAAGAAAAAAAACATCTGTTAACAGTATAAAAATGCAAAATAATAAGACTGAGCAATACAAAAGAAAAATACCACCTTTGCAAGTTTCTACTCATGAATGTCTAGTCGGCATTTTGACAAGTGGATAATCACTGAAGTTAAGGTACATGTCAAACCAGCCATTTGTAACCAGACTAAACAGATAAGATACCTATTTTTGGCATGCTGTGCCTAATCACTTAGAATTTTTTAAAAAATAAAGAAAATTAAAAATACAAAGTCCACGTGACATCTAAACATGATTCGTGTTTGTACCTCAATTGTAGGGCAATGTTTCTTTATAACATTTGCATTTATCTCCATCAAACAATATGAGGGTTTAATGTATCAGTAAACCACTCTTCTCTGGTTCATATCTCAGTACTCCAGAATTGTCCAGTTGGATCCAGCCCAGGTTTTCCCCCTAACACCAGTTCCCAGTTTGATCCAGATCGGGTTTTCCCCCTAACCCCAGTTCCCAGTTGGACCCAGTCCAGGTTTTCCCCCTAACACCAGTTCCCAGTTGGACCCAGTCCAGGTTTTCCCCCCTAACCCCAGTTCCCAGTTGGACCCAGTCCAGGTTTTCCCCCCTAACCCCAGTTCCCAGTTGGATCCAGGCCGGGTTTTCCCTCTAACACCAGTTCCCAGTTGGAGTTTCTTCCATGTGAGCACTTAATTAGATTGAACTCTGCTAATTCAAGAGATAACAAGATAAGGTTAGCCCAGTTAAGTATGTGTGGTGGTTTTATCTTTTATCAGCGGTAGGCTTCCCTTGTCTTTTTCCTCTTACAAGTGTTGAATTTGCAATTCCCCACAAGGTGTTATCAGCACTCACCTGAAAGAAAAGGAACTGGGAGCTCCCTTTCTGCAGGAGCAGGCAGCCCTGGAGAGCAGATCCTGCAGAATGGGCGATCTTAAGGATCTTTTCCAACCTAGATGTTTCTATTATTGTATGATATGCTTTTTATTCTGCAACTATTCTCAAAGAAAACAAAGATTTTGTGTTTAAAAGTTTATTTTTAGCAAGCAAGTTTGATAAATTGGCATTGCAGCACAAGGGAGAGATTATGACCCACTTGACTTTGTCAGATTCAGTTGTCTAGTATATGACTAAAGTCAGAGTTTTAGTCAAGGTTATTGCAGTGAAAATTAAACCTCGCTTAGTGTTCCCTGGGGGTGGTTAAGGACCGCTGGGGTACATGGTTTAGGGACCCTGAAATTTAGGGTTAATGGCTGGACTTTATGATCTTAAAGGACTCTTCCAGCCAAATCATTCTATGATTCTAACTTGTTGAGAACACTGACTGCTACCCATTGTTACTCCTCCATGTAGGCAGGTATGACACTGCAAGCCAGAACCTAAGCAATATCAAGGAAGACTATAAAGTCCTGGGGGTGCAAGTGAAAAAAAAAAGGTTTCCAAGTCTGGGATTTCTCCCTCGTGGAGGTGGCTGTCTAATTTATTTAGGGGTGGAGCAAAGAAATCACCTGTCAAGGCATGAAAACTGAAGGCAACTGGAGAAAGCTCAACTTTTATGAGTAGTATGGCTTAGGGTGAAATAAACATTTCATCTTCAGTCACACAGCAGTTGCCAGAACCTCTGCATGAAGGTTCAGCTGCCACTGGAACAGCAAGAAGTTCTAAGCTTCAGACCTTTGGGTCCTGAGTGACATAGTCTTTCTTTGCAACTTCTAACTTGTTAGCTACAGTAAGAATTTGTAGCTCCTGTGAACGTTTTCTCGGTTCCTGAGAATCTTCTAGTTCTCCTTAGAAGTCTCTTAGATGCAACTCTTCAGCCTGAATATGCTTTTCAACCTCAAGCTTGTTAGCTACACGAAGATTTTTCAGGCTCCTGTGCACGTTTTCTCGGTAGCTCAGAAACATCCAGGTCACGTTAGTTAGACGTCTCTTAGCTGCAACTCTTCAGCCTGACAATGCGGCGGGGGGGGGGGAGGGGGGGGACAAGGGAAGAGGAAGGCGGGGGGAGGGGGGGGGCGCGAGGGGGGGGCTAAGGGGGAGGACGCTCACCCCACTTGAAGCGCACGAACTCCTGCCCCATGTTCACTTTGCCTGGGGGAAGATGAGGCCTGGGGGGGGGGGAGGGGGCCACAGGAGGTGCCCCCGAGCCGCCCCCCCCAGCTTCAAGAAACCCCTCTCGGCCCCCAGGCTCCCCCATCCCCCCGCAGGGCCCCCGTGGTGGGTGCTGTAGCCCGGGGGCACGGGGCTTCCTGGGCGCCATGTTGGTGTCCCGCGGCAGTACGAGAGCTGTAGTCCCGGGGCATGGGGCTTCCTGTGCACCATGTTGGCGTCCCTCGGCATGCCGGGAGCTGTAGTCCCTGGGCACGGGGCTTCCTGGGCGCCATGTTGGTGTCCCTCGGCATGTAGGGAGCTGTAGTCCTGGGGCGCGGGGCTTCCTGTGCGCCACGTTGGTGTCCGTATCCGTGCAGGGGGTGAGAGGACAACCAAATTGGCTCCTGGCCCTTTAATTTAGGCTACATGCGAGGTGGTTTGGAAAAAATGCATTTTTTTGTCCTTGGACAACATCAGCCCTAAAAAGCACGAAAGGCTGAGGATAGATTCCCCAGGAAAGCTGCTAGCCCCGAAATCTTATGTTCTATCTCACTAACTGCTTGCACTTTACTGACAGGACAACCATTTGGGCTCCTTCGCCCTTTAATTTAGGATACAGGAGAGGTGGTTTGGAAACACAGTGCAGTCTTACCTGCGCTGAAGCTGGTCTTCTATAGAAGATGTCATCTCTCTTAACTTCAAGTATATTCTGCAGTCCATTATATCCACTTGGCATCCTCTTCTCCAAGTTAATATGGTAACAGTACATTTTCACTAGGATAATAAGTAAAACATAAGCCTTCATAGGTGTTTTGTTGCATTTAAATATTCATAGCTTCATTTAAGATTAAGTCCAACGAAACATGGGGAGAAGGGTGAAAGAGATAGATCCTGTTACTGTGTTAGCCACATAAAGTGAAATTATTCTAAGAGGAAAAGGATTTGAGTGTTTTTCACCCCATTAGTAATCCCCATCTCTTTTCTTTTTATTTCTGTTGTTGAGGGCTGTTTTCATATGGAGTGAAATGACTGTTGTCATGAAACAACATTGTACTTTTAATAGCAGTCATTTAGACAGATTCCTGCTTCTTGCTGTGCACAAATGACACAGCAATGTCACTTGAGGACAGTGTGCAGCAAGGGCTGTGCAGAGAGACAGCTTCAGTGAAGTGAGCAGGACAGTGTCTCCTCCCTGTTGGCACTGCCTGGTGCATGAGTTGTCAGCAGGAAGTCTGTAGTTATTTCCAGTTCTGCAGTTGGGGAGTGTGAGCTCACAGTGTAGTGTTGCTTCTCATTAACACTCATGTCCTGTCTTTTCAACAGAGACTCTGTTGTGGAAATACTGTTTGAACAGGATAATGAAGAGACATCTGTTGCCACTTTGATCTTAGACTCACTCATTCAGGTATACAGCATCACTGTAATGTGGCCAGAACATCTTCTAAAGAGCAGTTTGACCTACTTGTCCCTTCTCAGCTCCTCCAGCTGGAGTTTCCCCATGGAGCACAATCACAGTGGGGCTTCTCTTCCCTCCCAGTGCTGCAAAGCTGGGCTTTGCGCTGTTGCGCAGCTTCCGTGGCTTCTTGCCTGTGTCATCAGGGCTGTGTGGGGGTCCTTCAGCTAACGGGTCACTGGGAAGTGGTTTCAGATCCTTGTGTGAAAGAATGCCCGGGGCTTCCTGTGCGTCATGTTGGTGCCACTGGGCATGCCGGGAGCTGGAGTCCCAGGGCACAGGGCTTCCTGTGCGCCATGTTGGTGTCCCTCGGCATGCCGGTAGCTGTAGTCCCGGGGCACGGGGCTTCCTGGCAGCCATGTTGGTGTCCCTCAGCATGCCGGGAGCTGTAGTCCTGGGGCACGGGGCTTCCTGTGCGCCATGCTGGTGGCGATCGGCGATCGGGGAGCTGGTGGCCCGGGGCACGGGGCTCCGGACCTGATTTCACAAAGGCCTGCACCAAGGGGTAGAGCCGCGTAAGGGGATCTGGTGTCACAGTGGCCTGCACATGCCTAGATATGCTACATGCTTGGGGAGCTGTGATGTCACAAAGGCCTGCACCAGCTGTGATCACCGAATTAATCCGGGAGCTGTGATGTCACAAAGGCCTGCACCAGATGTGATCAGCCAGTTACTCGTAGTGCTATGATGTCACAAAGGCGTGCACTAGCCGTGATCGCCAACCTACGCAGGGTCAGGCTCTGCAGCCGTGTCCTCGAAGGCAGGAACATGGGAGTGGGGGTCCGTGGCTGTGGGATGTGGAGCTCGGGGGCAGGTACAGAGGGGAGTGTGGATGGACATCACCATCAGCTTGGCTGGCACGTGGCTGCGTGGTGGGGTGATGGGACGTGGGGTGACGTGTCTGCAGGGATGCAGGTGTGTGGGAGGGCTGCGGGGACGTGTCGGGTGTGCACGGTGTGTCTTTGTGAGCACAGGGACCTAGTACCGACCACGCCTAGACCGCGCCCTGGCCACGCCCGGACCGTTACCCGACCACACCCAGGCCACGCCCCCGACCACACCCAGGCCACGCCCCGTGCCACGCCCACCTGCGTGTCCACCCACTTGGCGCCGTGGGCGCCGCTCTCGACGCGCCCGTAGAAGTGGACGGGGATGGTGTACTCGGGGCGCGCCTTCTCCCACGGGTTCCCGAACCGCAGCCAATCGTCCGCCTCCTCCACCTGACGGGACCCCGACCCACTAGCCTGTGGATACAGAAAGACTAACGAAATTTGCTTACCTCAGAAGTTGAAAGAAAATACAAAGTGACAGCAGTTTTTGGGTCTTCACCTTCTGATCACCTTCTGATTTCCTTATTATTTAGAGTAAACTCCTACCCTAGTACTCCAGTTCCTCTCACTTGGGCCAGACTCCAAAAGGTCTTTTAGTGCCATCAGCTTAGGTTTTGGCACTACTGCTGGTTCGTTACTGTCACTGTACTTTGATAGAAATAAGGACTGCAACTGTGTTCTCAGGCACCCATATGATTATCTTTTTCACACATTATAGTTCTATTTCAGGGTGTAAATCAGTAACACTGTGATGATGCTTACCTTCATGCAGGCTTTAGAATGGTTAAGATCTTATATTCTATATTAAATATTTTTTTATATCAGGCCTGCTGATACACCAAACCGGTGCTGAATATCTGAACAAGTACTAAGCCTACACTGCCTCCAGTGACTAAACTGCAAGCTGCTTACTGGCACTTGAAACTGGAAAAAATGTATTTTTTCCCTGAAAAAGCACGAATGTCTGAGGATAGCTTCCCCAGGAAAGCTGCTAGCCCCGAAATCTTACGTTCTGTCTCCCCAACTGCTTGCACTTTACTGACAGGACAACCAACTTGGCTCCTGAGCCCTTGAATTTAGGCTCCAGGAGAGGTTGTTTGGAAAAAATGCATTTTTTGCCGTTGGACACAATCAGCCCTAAAAAGTAGGAAGGCCTGAGGATAGCTTAGTCAGGAAAGCTGCTCCCCCCTTGAGGCATCCCAGTGCTCCCAGTAACCCCTTGGTGAACCCCAACACCCCTCAAGCACCCCAGTGTCCACCCTTGAGACACCCCAGTGCTCCCAGTACCCCCTTGGGGGACCTGAGTACCCCCAGAAGCACCCCAGTGTCCCCCCTTGAGGCATCCCAGTGCTACCAGTACCCCCTTGGGGGACCTGAGTACCACCAGAAGCACCCCAGTGTGGAATATTTTTCCAACTGATATTTTAATTTTGGGAGAATATACTGCCCCTCCCTTACTAAAGGTCCTTTTCCAAATCCTTCATCTTCATCCCACAATTACTGAAGTTTCTTTTTCTTCCAGGAATGCTGCTAAGGTACAAGGTGCTTTTGGGGACAGCAGGATCAAAGTGGAAAGATTTGCACTCGTTTCTCAAAATGATTGAGCCTATATTAAAAATATCCTCACATGCATCTATTCAGCCTACTTTTTTTTTTCTTTCTGGTTCTATTTTCCATTTTGAAACTGGTTAAGGTAGATTGTTAAGATTTGCCTTCGTTTGACTGCAAATTCCTGGGGGGGGAAAAGAAAAAAAAAAAAAAGGCATCTCTGAGTTTATTTACCTTGGCACATGTACAATGCATCTTTAGTTTTTGTAACAAGTCAAAAAACAGCCTGGAAATGGTGATGGCTGGAGACTGGGGTGAGGTACTTCCCAGGAGAAGAAACTTGGGCAGGGAGTAAGGGGAGCATTGGACCGTGTTTGCACACGAGGTGCTGGGACAGTGTCTGAGCTTTCTTTTTTTTTTTCTGTTGGAAAAGGAAACTGCTGTCCCTGTCTTTAGATGATGATGTCAATTATTCAAGTACAGGGAGACTGTTCTTCAGATCTTGAGCAAATCAGTCCCTGTCTCTTCCTTCTGGTAAACTGCTGCTGCTGCTTTTGTTTACCAAGTTATTTGCGATGTGATGATGGAAGAGCATTAAGTAAATCTTTCAATGCAGATGAGTGAGAGGACAGCAACAAGTTGCTAAAACTTGTGCTTTATGTCCGCCAATTCATGCCAGGACACGAGTATGTATGAAGTTCTTACAATGTTTGCTAAGCATTTAATCTCACTTCTCACCCCAATGAGCAGAATTGCTTTTCTTTCCATTTAGTGAAAATATTGTAAAAGATGTCTTAGTACACAGTTTTTCTGCCATGATCAGTCTGAGGAAAGACACTGTTGTAGTAGTCTTTCTATATTTAAAAATGGATGTTCTTTCAGTTATTAAAAACTTGTTCTTTGTAGCTTTACAATATTTAAAATGAATAACCCTGTAAAAAAACTGTCTGACCTGCATAAGGGGTTAACAATGGAGTTCCAATTCGAAGAAGGTGTAGAAAAAGGAACAGGTTGAAAAGGAGGAATTTAGAAACAAAGATCATGAGAAAGTGTTGCTTTGAAAACCAGAGCTTACATAGAGTTGACATTTGCAGTTTTGCACCAAGGACAAGGTCTTCTATTGATACATTAGTAGTCGAATGATGAACAAGCCTATTGCCAAATGAGACAGATTATGAACCCAGACTTGCTTGCAAACTCACACGTTAGTAATACGTAGAAGGATGAATGTAAAAGTTTTAAACCCTGATTTAAAGCTCAAAGCCAAACTGAGTTGGGAAGAGTTCACTTGTCCTAGTTGGTGTTTGTTGTTTGCCCACTGCGGGGCTTGTTACCTGTTGTACATAAGTTTGTGTTGATTTTCTTTTTCACATGGGAGCAGCTACGTACAACAGAGCACCTACACAACGTTGTAGTAACCATGTCTGTATCTGGAATGCAGGAGTCTCCATGGCTGTAGTTTGTGGTTGCTTTCACAAGAGGAGCTTTGGGAATCTTCCGCTGCCTAGCAGAGTTGAGGTCCTGCAGTTCAAAGATGTGGGGAGCAGTATGTGTTTCCTGGAGAGGCTGAGGCCATAGCAAGATCGGTGCACGGAGGCTGGCAAACAGCCAGAGGGGTGGCAATTTTCCGCCCTCCTTGGCTGCCTTCAGAGCTGTGCTCTATACCAACGTGTGACTTCCGTCCATTTTGCTCTGGGAAATGCAATGCAATGAGATGGTGGTGGTCTCTGTGAAATGCAATGAAATGAGATGGTGGTGCTCTCTGTGAAATGAAATGAAATGAAATGGTGGTGCTCTCTGTGAAATGCAATGAAATGAAATGAAATCATGGTGCTCTCTGTGAAATGAAGTGAAATGAAATGAAATGATGGTGCTCTCTGTGAAATGAAGTGAAAAATGAAATGAAAAATGAAATGATAAATGATGGTGCTCTCTGAAATGAAATGAGTGTTGATGTCCCTACACGTGTGTCGGGGTCCCTACACGCATGTCAGGGGTGTTTTGGGGTCCCTACACGTATGTCGGGGGCGTGCTGGGTCCTGGGGGTCGCTACACGTGTGTCGGGGATGTGTCGGGTCCTGGGGGTCCTTACACACGTGTCAGGGGTGTGTTGGGGTCTCTACAAACGTGTCAGGGTCCCTATACGTGTGTCAGGGGCATGTTGAGGTCCCTACACATGGGCTGGTAACATGTTGGGGGCGTGTAATTCACTTTAGTTTCTTTTGGCTACTTAAGTGCAGTTACTTGGCATGAGTGTGGTGTTAAGAGGCCCAGAGCAAAGGAAAAGGATCTTCCTTTCAAATTAAATAAAATCCATACAACTGCTAGAATTAAATTTTCAGAGTATTTTGTGTAGATTTTTGATTAAAATTTCTGTGTTGAGGATGTCTTGTATTTTGGGTTCACATTTTTCTCTACCCTCCAGAAGACAAGCAGTGAATAAAATGAGGCTGGGTGGCAGGGAAAAGAAATTGGTTTTGTGTAGATATATAAGCATTGTGGCAGAATATTATTATTACTTAAACAAGAATGGTTACATTAATTATATGAGTAATTGGGTGTGTGGAGGGGGAGGGAAATTAACTGATCAAATTTTTACTTTCCACTGAAGTACTTCCTTCAGATATAAATTTGCCTGCATTGTTTGATGCTGCTGGCCTGGAAGAAAGATTTGGCAACGCTCGTTTGGACAGATGACTTCAAGTGATTAGCAACCTGCTGGTCCCGCCAGTGGGGGGGAAGGGGTCCCGCCATCGATGAGGGGATCGAGTCCCCGGCACCTTCCTTCCCTCAGGGGCTCAGTGGCTCCCGATGGTTCCCCCTTCCTGGTCCTTCTTTCCTTCAGGGGATCAGCTCCAGGCATCCCTGAGGGGATCGAGTCCCCCCGGCTGCCCCCCTTACTCTCGGGGGGACGAGGCCCCACCCGGGAAGCCCCCCCTTCTTGCCTGCGGCAAGCCCCCGCGCTCGCGAGGTCAACTTAAAAGGACAGTAAAGCAGAAGGAAATAGATTTTCAGTGACATGCCAGACTTCATCAGAGGGTTCCCAGAGGACTTGGAGACAAAAGGCTGCATCTCAGAACTGAGGCAAAACCAAGTGGCACCTCATTAAACCTCTTCTGTGTAAGATGTGGGGTGGGTTTTTTTTGTTGTTTTTGTTTTTGTTTTTTTGTTGTTTTTGTTTTTGGGTTTGGTTTTTTTTTTGGGTTTTTTTTTTTTTTTAATTATTATAATTGCAGGTGATAAGAGGAATAATGATGTTAGTTTAAGGACCATTTTCATATCATGGTAACTGTCTAAAATCAGCACATGCAGGCCAAGCTGGGTTTGGAAATAACAGGACATAAAGAATAAAGTCAAACCACTCGTGAGCATAAACCTTGCTGAAAGGCTCAGATGCAGTTAGAACTTAACCTTGATATATACACTGTAGTTTCTGTCACATTTTTCCCTTCTCAGCTCTGTCCAGCAGCTATTAATTCAGCTGTAAGAAAAGTGACCACAGCAACAGAAAGCCTTGCCCAGACCTTGAAGCTATAAGAACATGCAATTTCCATCCCAAAGACAGGGCTCTGGGCACTCCACTGGAGGCTTACAACTGTCACAGAGGGGTTTGGACCCTCCAAAGGAGGGTTTGGCCCTTAAAAGTGAAGCTTAGGGCCTTCAAAATAGGGCTTTGGAAAGGAAATCAAACCTTCAAGCCCTGACATTTTGGTTTGAGCCCCAAAATGATGTTTTGTGACCAAAACAAACTGAACTATTCAGAAGGAACGGGTAGTATACACCAAGTTCATGAATCTCAGCAAGGTCTTCCTGTGAGCTGGGTACTGCATTATTGAAAACCATAGGATGTGTGCAGTGTTCCTGGGCTTTGAGTCACTGAACTGCTGTGGAGCATGTTGAAGGGATTAAGATGAATAACTAATTTTCTTACCATCCATATAGTGTCTTGTAATTCACTTCATGCTGTCCTTTACTTCTGTGTTCATGTGCTGTTCAAACACTGTTCCCACATGGGAAAAAAAACTTCCTGAACTGTAAGGCAATGGGGAAAATTCCAGCTTTCCAAATGTTTAGTGAGAATCTGTAGTCTGCTTCACACCACTGGAATATTCAAGTTTTATTAAAACATCAAGAAATATTTCATCTGTCTTGTAATAAACAGTTATCCCATATCTTAGGGTAAGGACACTTATTATTTTTATTATTTTCATTATTATTTGTTAATTTTAATTTATTTATTTAAATTATTATTTGTTACTGTGAACTACAAAATCTGAATAAATCAATTTATTTAGAATGGATAAGTAATGACTGCTTCTGAGAATACACTTTATAGCTTTGACGTGATAAAGTGCATAAATTTGCATGACGTGATATTACACTTGTGTTGAGTGTTATTAGACATTCTATAAATATTTTATTTAATATTGCTTAGATTTTCAATAAGCTTTTATAATCTGTCCAAAAATTAAATAATCTCATTATTTCATTGCATACCAGTCCAGCATCAGGAAAAGGGGAAGCAAAACTAGAAGGCCTAATTCTTCAGCAGCTGAAACTGGTGTCTGCTAGGAATTGAATGTATAGAATTTTAAGAGGAGAACCAAGAGTAGATAAACTGACTTGTTTGCTGGGCGTTTTTATGTTTTGCTTTGCTTTTTTTTTTTCTTTATCACATCCCCATTAATATTTTAATTCTCCTGGAAAATTCAGTTAGCCCAGGTAATGAAAAACTGCATGGTATGTGTAAAAATTAAACTTTGGTGTCTTGTGTGGCTGGAGTACGGGGGCGTACAAATACACTTTAAGAGTGAGTGACCCCCCTCCTGCCTGCTGGCTCGCTGCCGGAGCTGGGAATCAGCCCCTGCTGCCTTTTCTCTGAAAGGCATCAAGCTCCTTTCCCTTTGTCTCTTCTCAGCGTACCCTCGAGCACCCCGATGTGCCGCTGGGGTGGGCTGCTGGCCTTCCAGCCTCACAGCCCCGCTTCATTTTGCCTTGTTCAGGGATGGCTTAAAATAAAGTGGGTTTTTTAAATCAGATCCAGGCTTTCATATATCTGCCAGGATAAAAATAACTGAACCTTGTAACTTCCATGGCCAAGATAACATTCTGGTATCTAGCTGTGAGGGCTTATGTTTAGGTCATACCACATTGGATCTGTGAACTCTGCTTCCATAATCTGGGTACATTGCAAAACTGTCTCTTTCTTTGACTTCTAAGGCACAGACTCTTGAGGGCATTTTCCAGAAATGGGATAACAGATCACTCTGGGAAGTTAAATCCTGCTCCCAGCTGTGACTGCAGTAGATTATGATAATTATTCCAGAATACTAAAAGTAAAACCTAAGATAAATTAATTATCCGTTAATTAAATATTTTTATATTCTTTTGTTGATATATCTGTGCTTCTATGGGATACTTGGGTCTTTCCCACATCATTTTCCTGCTGAAAAATAACAGAAACTTTGTAATGGTTGAAGATGGCAGGAAAAACAAAAAATAAGATTTTCTACTTATTCCTAAAACTACCAATTCGCTCTATTTAAGGGACCTGATTTTGGAAACAAGTAGATCTGTGTCCTCAACTCATACTTCTTAAATCCTACTGAAGCCAATGACTGCACAGATGTAAAAAATGTCTTCCTATTAATTTGGAATGACCCTTTAGGGGATCCCAGGTCATTGTTTTATCTATTTAGTGTGAAAAGCACCTTTTAAAAATACTTTATGGAGTTAGATTGTGCCATGTTATATGTAAGGGCTGCTACGTCATCATGAGAGATAATAAAACTATTAATCTCATCTTTTTTTTTATCTGTTTATCACTGCAGTAATCCAGGCACAAATGTGCACAGACATATTTGGTACTGCTAAAATAATCACATCTTATAGAGGGAATTACTTCAAAGAATAGTCACCAGGTACAAATAGCTAAATGTGAATCTCTCTGTTACCAATCTAATTCTATTGATAATTGAGTTGGTTCCTTTCTAGATTTATTAATACATTTTATATTTTGGTCATTTGTCCTTAGATATCACCTGAGAGATTCTTGGGGTGCAACAGAGCTGAAGAATATTTTTGATGTGTCAGTTTGGAATAAATTGAATTCCAGTTCCCTACTAAACATCTTTTTGAGTTGCATTTCAATCTCTTCTGCAACATTTAAATGAAGGTTAAATCTAAAATTATTTCATGGATACATTCAACCCCCCTGTCTACCAGTTTGTTTAATTCTTTGTAAAAGCTGTTAGTAGTATCCATCCTTTCTGCTAAACCTGCAGTAATGTGAACAATGACCTTGCTTTGTTTAGTGCTGCTGGGAGGCCAGGCTGGGAGAGCTGGGGGAGTTCAGCCTGAAGAGGAGAAGGCTCCAGGGAGACCTTCTTGGAGACTTTCAGGACTTGAAGGGGCCTGTCAGAAAGATGGGGGCAATGTTCTTTATCTGGGCCTATTGTGACAAAACAAGGGGTGATGGTTTATAAACTAAAAGAAAACGCTTAGGCCAGAGAGAAGGAAGAACTTGTTGAAACTGACAGTGGTGAGAGCCTGGCCCAGGATGCCCAGAGAGGGGGGCCCTGGGCGGACGGGCGGGGCCCGGCGGGGAGGGGGGGGGGCCGGGCTGGGCAGTAGCGGCGGGGGGGTGTGGCCGGGGGAAGGGGCGCGAGCGGGGGGCGGGGCGAGGGAGGCGATATATAGGGGCGCGTCGAGCGGCCGGGCAGTAGCAGAAGGAGCCCAGCTGCGGCGGTGGAGCGCGCCCGTTGTGGGGGTGTGAGCAGCGCAGCCCTGCCGCGCGCCTCGCCCCCCCCCCTCCTTTGTGCCTGCCCGCCAGCTGTACATTATATTAGAAATGTGGCTAGCTTGGTGGTTTTTCTCTTGAACTTTAGGTATTAATACATCTGCTTGGTTTATAAATGTCAAAGTCTATTTTATCATTTCTTTAAAAAGGTGACTTAGCTGAGACAGATGCTTTTGCTTCGGAATAGTTCTGGTGTCTTAGAGCTAACGTGCCTTTGGGCTCTGACAGACATTTGGCAGCAGATTGAAAATGAGCGTCTGAAACGTTTGCTACTCTCACCTTCTCTATAAGTCTTCCTCCTCAGGAGCCTGCATGTCACTGTCTAGCTCTTTGAGACCTTTCAAATCTTACTGAAGGATGTTAGTGTCTGTGGAATTTGACCTTTTAAGCTGTCAATGACGGCTGTTTCATCTGAATATTGGAACGAAGTACCTCCACCTAGTAATGTTGTTTAGCATCCTATTTTAATAGAATATCAGGGTCATAGCAGGGTTTTTAAAATTAACTTTAAATTTATTTTAATACATTGCTATAGAAAATACATTTTAATACATGGCTATAAAATTACAGGCATTGTTTACATCAATGGCATTTACTATGATGTCCCAAATTACCCTTTATTCATCATCTCAATTGTCTCCAAACTTCATTTTCACCAAGGACCAGAATCTTTGCTGAAACATTATTATGGAACTAATAATGCTATTGTTATTATAATAGTTAAAAGCTAGCAGAAACCATATTACTGAATTAATATCTTTATGATTCCTGGATGCCTTTTCCCACCTCACCCAGACACTTTCTGTGCTGCCAGCCTACCACAAGAGTCTCAGTAAGTTACTTAGGGCAAGTACTCCTAGGCAGTCTGCAAGGAAGACCCTCCAGTTTGACAGGGAGACAGAAGGCTGTTGAGAGCCTGGAGTGCAGTGAGCTGGAGATGGAGGTAGGATCTTCATAGAAGTCAGAGTGCTTAAGCCTTAATAGCAGTCAGAGTGCTTAGCCTTAATAATCTGGCACATGTTAAGGGTAGAGGCCAAGGAACTGGAAAGTTGACTTTTCGGTTGTAAGAAGAAAGAGATTGCATTCTTCACAAATGATACGTTTTAAAACTTCCCCCCTTCTATCTCAAATCCTTCTTTTTCTTCCCTGGTGATTTAATCACATAAGACACTGTAAATCAAATTGCTTCCTTTTCTCTTCGAGTTAGCTCTTACTTAATTAGGCTATTGGGCAAAAATGAAATGCATCCTATTAATAGCTTGGGATATCCTATGTGTTAATGTAAGGTTAAAGTGTATCTTTTCAGCATTTCAGGAGAAGGGTTGGCACGTTGATCCAAGCACCACATGTGCTGGGGAGCCAAGGGAGTGATGCTCCGAGCAAAAAGCAAGAGCACTTGCAAGATATAAAAATGTACTTTTAAAAGTCTTCCCACTGGCCTCAGTGGATGCTGGATTCTTGTACTTTGAGTTCAGCTTTTGTTGTCCCTTGGTTCACCCCAGGGTGTTTCACAACTCAGCTGCAGGGATGGACGAATCTTCCCTTGGCACACACTGACCAATGCATGTTTTACTGTGGTTGTGGATTTTGAAGCATTTTGTATATTGGTACAAAGTACAAAAAGTCTGCACACTGCTGATAGCTTCAAATCTTTGAATTTCTTTAATTGCTACCCAGGTAAGTAGGATAATTTTCTCCAGACTTACGGCTACTGTGGCAACTCAGAAACTGACTGGAATATTAAACTGACAGGATGTAGTGGGTTTTATAGGCTTTACTGGATCAGGGGTTTTGTCTGAACAAAGAAATGACATGTGATATCTTGCAAACTTGATTTCGGATAGAAATGGCTCAGCGTGGCGATTTCATGTAGGTGTCATGTTGAGCGGGGAGGAATTAAAAAGAAAATAAAAATAAATATATAATTTTTAAAAAGGAATTATGCTGCTGCTAATAATAACAGTAATAATAATGACTAGACTCGCTGGAAAAAAAACCCCACCGAAACGGCAAAACTCGAATACCCGTAGGATTACAAGGAGGGACAATAAAACCCCCACAGGCGTTCCGGGACCCACGCAAACCGAGCTTGGCTCCCCCGAGCTCCTCACCCCCCAGCCCCCTGTGTCACCCCCAGCCCCTCCCAGCAGCGAGGCCACAGACCTGCTGCTGCTGCTCCTGCCCTCGCTGGGTGGAAGGGACCCGCTCTGGAGTGACGGGGACTGTCCCTCTGCCCCAGCTGGTGCAGTTCAACGCGGACATCAACGCGGTGAACGAGCACGGGACCACCCCCCTGCACTACGCCTGCTCCTGGGGACACGCCCAGGTGGCCGAGGTGGGCGGCTAACTACTCAGACTTCACTAGAAAGTTCCAATAGTTGCTGGTAAAAAGCGTCCATCATGTGCCTAGCTATTCAATAACCAGGAGAAGCTCCATTGCTGGCAAAGAAGTTGTAAACCAGACAATCTTCTCACACAAAAGAGGATAGTTCTCTGAATTTCCTTGTTTCTGCTCTTCCCTGTGCAGCTTACTCCCACCAGGCCTGCTTCAGGCTGCTGTGATTTCAAGCAAATGCATATAAATAATCAGCTTTCCGTTCAGATCTGGGTGAGGTCGCAGGACCATGATCTCATTGCAATCACTGAGACATGATGGGACAGCTCTCATGAATGGAACACTGTCATGGATGGCTATGTCCTTTTTAGGAAGAATAGGCTGACAAGATCAGGTGGTGGAATTGCTCTCTATGTGAGAGAGCAATTGGAATGTATAGAGCTCTGCTTGGGGGACAATGAGGATCAGGTTGAAAGCTTGTGGGTAAAGATCAAAGGTGAGACTAATTAGGCAGACATTGTAGCGCCCACCCGACACCCAAAGCCCACCAAACATCTCCCTGACACCCAAAAAATGACCAAACAACCCCCCCAAACAACTCTCTAATGAAATAACCCTCTGAAACCCCACCAAACGTCTCCCTGACACCCAACAAACCATCAAACAACCCCCCAGACAACACAGCAGAGACCTTCCTGACACCCAAACCCCCACCTGATGTCTCCCTGACCCCCCAAAACCACCAAACAACCCCCCAAACAACCCAGCAGACACCATCCCGTGGTGGTGGATCCAGGGAGCTGGGGAGGAGGGGGGAATGGATCCAGGGATCCTGGGATGGGGGTGGTGGTGTTTGGATCCAGGGATCTGGGGATGGGGTGGGGAATGGATCCAGGGATGGGGGTGGATCCATGGATAAGGGGAAGGTGGTGGTGGAGGATCTAGGGATGGGGGGGATGGATCCAGGGATCCGGGGATAGGGATGAGGGTGGATCCAGAGACGGGGGGGGGGGGGTGGGTCCCGGCCCGCGGGGGGGTGCTGCTGCAGGGCTTGATCCTCAAGAACACCCCTGGAATAATTAAATAATAAGAAAGAAGAGGCGAAAGGGCTGTGGAGTTAAGTGATCTTCAGATGTCTGCTGTCCCCATGCTTTTCTGCAGCCCCAGGACTCCAAACCAGTTGCCCAGCCTGCAGTGCAGGCAGGTGCAGACATTTTAAATGCTCACCTGCAACTGGTGCTCCCAGACACTCTCATGTGTTGATGCTTCCAAAGCAAAAGATGAGATAATGACATGAAAATTCCTCCGGCAGGGGCGGGGAGGAACCGCTGGGACCGACTAGTACGTGTAAGTGTGAAAGGGGGAAGAACGACAAAGAGAAGGGTGGTACGGGTGACCGAGAAGTGAAGGAGACCGCGAGCGAGGGGCAGGAGGCCAGTCAGGGCGCGAGCGAGGGGCGGAGGGCCGGCCAGGGTGTTCCTCTTGCAGGATGCCCTTGTGGGGCCAACACCCCGCCGAGTAGAGGGCGGGGCAGGCCAGGGGGAAGGGAATACTTCAGGAGACCACATCACCTACTGATGTTATTCTGGAGAGTAAGAGAATACTGTGCCTTCCAGTTGGAACCTTGGCTTTCCCTGACACTTTGTTTAAAACAACTTGACAACATTACTTCAGTATTTTGAAGAACTCTCTTACACCTAGTGTAGATTATAAAGCACTTACTTAAAAAAAAAACAACATATTTTTTTAATGCAGAGGCAGTTCTTTACCTTCGCGCAGAATACATCCTCAGATTTCAGGCTCTATTTTTCTTTAATGTCATGCACTTGAATTACTTGAATGAAACACTTCAAAAGGTAAAATGTTCCTTAACTGATTAAGTTCTAACTAAATAATGTAATTTGGACTCAAAGGATAAGGAATGACTGATGTCCACATGGAATGTTACATTAATCCAGACTCATTCTGTCAGCATGACAAACAAATAGTTTAAAATTTAAAATAGTTTCCTTAAACTGTAATCTTCGATGACTCTCTTTAGCATCTGATGTGGAGAGTCATGTTGCCAGACCGGCTCCCATAGTTATTGCTGCCAATTCATTGTTTTGTGTCCTGAAGGAGAGGATGGACGGTCATTCTTTAGTGTCTGTGAGGGTAGTTCTGTGCCATTCTGGTGGAGGTTTTGCTGCTCTGACTAGTGCTGGTTATTCACTCTCAGGTGTGTGGAGTCTTTCATGCTGTGTTGCGCAAGTGTTCTCCACAATAGAACAGTGATCAGATTATGGGAGGAACCATGAGAAACTCTAGAAATGCTTCCTTTTCACGGGGCTTCCTGTGAGCCCTGTTTGTGCCCTTGGCATGCCGGGAGCTGTAATCCCGGGGCACGGGGCTTCCTGTGCGACACGTTGGTAGCCCTCGGCATGCCGGGAGCTGTAATCGCAGGGCACTGGGCTTCCTGTGCACCATGTTTGTGCCCTCGGCAGTTCGGGAGCTGTAGTACCGGGGCACGGGGCTTCCTGGGCACAATGTTGGTGCCGTCGGCATGCCGGGAGCTGTAGCCACGGGGAACGGGGCTTCCTATGCCCCTTCCAGTGGGGGTGATGTTTCAGGTCCCTTCCATGGCGGATGATGTTTAAAGTCCCTTCCATGGGGGGTGATGTTTAAGGTCCCTTCAATAGGGGATGACGTTTAAGGTCCCTTCTATGGGGGGTGAAGTTTATGGTCCCTTCCATGGGGGGTGATGTTTAAGGTCCCTTCCATGGGGGGGTGATGTTTGAAGTCCCTTCCATTGGGGACGGTGGTTAAGGTGCCCTCCACGTCGGGGGGTACGTTCACGATTTAATTATTTTTTAAATTTAATTATTTAAATTTAAGGAATTAATATTAGACAGTTCAGAAATACGTGCAATAATCATTCTTTCAGCAAAGCTAAGTAAAAATGGTGCCTCTGAAGAAAAAAAATAGTAAGATTATAAGGAATACATACAATATTTTCCCTTTTTTACTGTAACTTATCAAGGTCAAAATGTTAATTATGGCATGTTATTAGGCAACTGATGATACTAACAGGATGATAGTTTCTGTTTAGCTGTTATCCTCTAGAACCTTGTGGGGCCTGCTGGGGCCTTGTGGCATCCTCTAGGGCTAGGTGGGATCTTGTAGGGCCTGCTGGGACCTTGTGGGATCCTCTAGAACCTGGTAGGGCCTTGGGAGGCCTTGTAGGGCCTGGTGGGACCTTGTGGGATCCTCTAGAACCTTGTAGGGCCTGCTGGGGCCTTGTAGGGCCTGGTGGGATCCTCTAGAACCTTGTGGGGCCTTGTGGGATCCTCTAGGACCTGGTGGGGCCTGCTCCCGCGCCCCTCACACCCCTCTTTTCCTCCTTCACACCCCCCTTAGGTCCCCTCAAAACCCCCCTTGGTCCCCTCAAAACCCCCCTTAGACCCCTCAAAACCCCCCTTAGATCCCTCAAAAGCCCCCTTAGATCCCTCAAAAGCCCCTTAGATCTCTCAAAACCCCCCTTAGATCCCCTCAAAATCCCCTGTAAATCCTCAAACCCCCCCTTAGGTCTCTCAAAACCCCCCGTAGATCGCTCAAAACCCCCCGTAGAGGGGCGGGATGGATCTCTGCAGGGTGCTGTGCCATGGGGTGGGGTTGTGCTGGGGGGTGGCACCTTGTGGGGTGCAGGATGGCTCTCTGTGGGGTGCTGTGCCATGGGGTGAGGTGGCATCCTCTGGGGTGCAGTGGGGCAGGATGGCTCCCTGCAGGGTGCTGTGCCGTGGGGTGAGGTGGCATCACATGGGGTGCTAGGGAGCAGGATGGACACCCTGCAGGGTGCTGCGCTCTGGGGCGGGGTGGCATCCTGTGAATGTCTACTTTTATACTGCCTTCCAGTTTACTACTTCTTGCCCTGTGCAAAGTAGACGGAAAACAATGCTATTCTCCTCTTTATAGTGGCCTTTATATCCTTGAAGACTGTTTCCGTGTTGCCTCTAGTCCTCACACTACAACCTTTCTGAAATACAGTGCCCAAAATTGGACATGGTGCTTTAGCTGTGGCCTAAGCAATGCAGTGCAGAGGGATTATTTCTCGTGCCCTGCAGGTTATTCTCCTGTTTATGCATTTCATCTTTAATGTCACTTTCTGATTTCATAGAGTTTTTTTTGGTTGGGTTTTTTTTTGGTGTGGTTTTTTTTTTTTTTAAGAGGACATGATAGCTTGTTAGGATGAACATTGTTAGCACTAAGCTGCATTGACACACTACATTGTCAAAATTCTGCCATATTTCTTTCTGTTTATTCGTGCCCAGTTCTTGACAGAAGTGTTTTTGGTTTTGTTTTTTTTTCCCAACAACACCGGGTTCAGAAAAGCGTCAAATAACTGTGACTGCAGTTCATGTGTTTTAATCCAGAAACTCTGAATAACGTGGCCACTAGCCCAGAGCCATGCTCATCTCTAGAGATGACATAGCACCCATGCCAGGGGGATTTGAAATGCCTCCCCTTCTCTTCCCACACAATCCCAGACCATCCCTTCAGCTCCCTAAGTAAACATAGTGCCACAGCTCCCTGTGCTTTCAGGTGACAGGCAAATTGGAAATCTGTGATGCTTTTATTACAGAATATTGTGTGTCTTGGAGAGAGATGGCAAGATTTTCCTGTTAGATGCTTAAAGTCTCCTTGCACCCTGCATGTGCATCTTTCCCATGGGCACACAAGCATCCTGAGAAGCTCCCAAGAGCCACTCCAAGTTACCAGAGCACACAGGGACACTTGGGTAGTGTTGGAATTGCAGCTCAGCAGGAGCAGATGCACTCAAATCAAAGACTTCTGCAGCTCACAAATGGGGACAGAAGAATCCTGTTCAGTGTGGGAAGTCTAGGCAGAGATTGTGCTGATGGCTTTTTCTTCCACAGACTTAACTGCTGTTCATCTTACCCTTGCTACCTATTCTTGTAGTAAAGGAACCTTCTGCTCAGCACTCTGGAATGTCCGAATTTTCTCCTCCTTTGGTCCCAGTTGAAAAGAAACCATGTTTTATTCTGCCAGTCACACCTATCCATTCCCTATTTTACAAAACATAATTCTCCCTCTTTGAGCCACAACACCATTGCAACCTTTTGTGCACTTCTGTCATCAAAGAAAGGCGTCTATCTCTGATGTCAACGGGAATGCTGACAGCACAAGCAGAAGGGTGTTAACTGTTTGCTGTGCAGTAACAACGAGACTGTTCCTTTGTGTGCAGGACACCAACACATTTAGAGCAATATGATTAAAACTGTGGGATTCCATGCCTATTTCTCAGGTTTTTAGTATGTATTTCTAGTTAACCAACCCACAACTAGCTGCTTAATGTTATATATATGACTAAAAACCACAATGGGAGATAACTTTCTGTAGAGTGCTTATTTTGACCCACCCTGGCCAGTGACCCCCTCCGGCTGCAGAAGGACTCTCCTGGGTCCTGCATCGCCCCAGAGCTGGGGTCTTCAGCTGCCTCATGGTATTTTGAAAGCTATTTGGAGTAGCCTCTATGATCTGTGGGGACAACTGCATCACTTAGGGAATTAAGATCTTGGGCAAGACACAAAGCATAGGTAGAAAAAAAAATCAGTGTGACCCGTGTGTGAGAAGTTTTAATTTTCAGCATGCTGATGGTTGACTGTCAATTCCTCAACATCTGTTACTGGGACTGTGGTAGCCTTCAGTTCAAGAGAAGTTCTGTGCTCAAACCCCTATATCAATGGAGCAGAAGGGAAATCAAATGCTCCTGGTTAGCCTCAGTGTATTATCTGAGCAGTTTTTTAGCACACATGGAAAGATGAATTAATTCATTCCATGGGGTCAAATGCTTGTCAATGCTCAGCTGTTACATTTGGATGTATAGTATGTTGGCAGCCTTCCTGACATGAGCTGCTTGCTGGGTCCCCGCCCGCGGTTCGCACCGTGGGACCTGTCCGGACAGACGCAGGGACACGGGGATGGACCCAGGGACACGGGGACAGACACGTGGACACATGGATGGGCCCTGCGACACAGGGACAGACACACGGGCACAAGGACGGACACATGGACAGACCCTGGAGACAGGGACAGACACACAGGCATAGAGACAGACCCCAGGACAGACCCCAGGACACCGGGACAGACACTCGAACACAAGGACGGACACACGGGGTGAACAGAGGGGATCCAATGGAAGAGTGATCAAAGGTTTCCAGGGCTTTGATCAGCTTCCTGCTGTCAACATTCTGAGTAACATCAACTTGAACCTTTCACATTTCCACCTTCCCAAAAGGCCTCAGCAAATGCATTACGAGTTTATGTAACTCATAGGAGGATCATGCAAGTTCTATACATACATGAATTCTGTATACCCTGATAGCTCTGTAAATAACTTCTTCCCAGTGGAAAAGTGTGGCATCTGGTAATACTATGAGTATTTTTACTGAAAATTCATATAACTTTTTACACTGCAGAAAAGGATTTGGGCACCCTGGTGACAAAGAAGTTAAACACAAGTCAGCAGTTTAACAGCAAAGAAAAACCAATGACTTAGAAAGGCACCTAGTCAGCTAAGTGCTTCCTGGACAAGACATGTAAAGAGAAAAATGTGTATATTACTTTTGCTGTAGTAACCTTGAGTGATAGGGTTTTTTGCTTACTGGCTTTTTGCAGAATAAAACAACCCAACGGTGGGGTGGGTGAGGAGCTGGCTTCTCCTGGCACTCCCCAGGAAAACAGGCAGCAAAGGAAACAGATCAATTGCCCACAGTGTTTTCTGCTGTTTAAAGAAACTGAAGTGCAGACAGGACCACATGAGATGGGGGGAAATAGAAAAAGGCAGGTGGATTCCCTGGTTTCTTTTGGCCAGCAGATAGTTCCCAAGCAGGTGAAAGCAGCAGCTCAGATGTGCAAAACCCAGTACAGCACTGGGAGTCCAGAGGATCCCAATTTAAGCCTAAAACAGAAAAATATGACAACCACAAAAATGCTTTATGAAGGCACTTGAACAAACACTTTGGAAGTCCACAGGGAATAATATGTGGTTTCAAATTTTTGTAGACTTCAGCAGAGTCATTTCTAGGTCTTTAATCTGTTTAATGGACTTGCCATATACATTTTGAAAAAGTTGCAGTCTGCCATAGAAATGGAAAGAATTGGAAGAAGATTTTTTTATAGCTGCTAAGCATCTACAAGTACCAAAAGCTTATTGCTTACAGTTCCCATGTAATTTTCAGTGTCATGAGCATATTGTTTGCCCATTGAGCTTTTTAGTTTGTTTGCAAATTAGAATTTTTGGTTATGCTTCGTCATGGGTAACTAATAAATAGTGAGTTATTCTCTTAGGGAAGCAGGGGGCAATAGGTATTTTGAGCCAAAATGCTACAGCACCTAAGAAAATTTAGTTTCTGTTCTTAATTGCCAATTTCTTCCCTGTGTTTTAGAGTATCTTGGCTTAAAACTGCTCCTGCTCTGGCAGGGGGCTTGGACTGGAATCTCTCCAGCAGTCCCTTCCAACCCCTAACATCTGTGATCTGTGATCCTGTCAAATCACATTCCATTAGAATGTCTTTTCAGGGCCCTTAGGTAGTTTTTGCATCTCAGTATCATTGCATTATGCCCCACATTGGGGTGATGCAGGCTCCTTGTGGGCCCAAGGCAGCAAGCAGGCCATGCAGCTGCTCAGCGCCAGCCTGCTCTCTGCCCACCCAACAGGCCGGAGGTCGGATCCTCGGGGATGCGCCCCGGACCCTCCGAGGTGGTCGCGACCCCCCCGGGAAGCGGAGCGGCGGCACCGAGCCATCGTCGCCTGGTTCAGCGACCACCCCCGGGCTCCGTTCGGCATCCATCGACTGGTGGAACTGGGACGGAACGCCGGGAAGAGGGCCGGGGACTGGTACGGCCCGGCCATCGTCGCCCACATCCTTCGGTGCGTGGGGGCTGGGACGGGGGGACGGGACACACACGGGACCCCCTTTTCTGGACAATGTATTTCATGTTAGATTCCTTGTAAATTGTATGAAGATCTGTGGTGTACTTTTAAAAAAATATGGATGGCGGTATAGTATATAAAAATAGAATCTCAGAAGTGTGTTGATTTAGTAGTTTTTTTAATCTAGAAATCAAAGTGTAAGAGGCAACAGGAATATACAAATTCTAAACACAATTCTTTTAAGAGCAAGAGATATTCCTGCTTTCTCTTTTGCATTTTGACTAAAATCTTACATGCTAAATTTTCTGGAGAGGGAGCTTCCTTTTTAAAAATGTGTATTTCATATTTGTCATAAATATGTAATCTGCAACTAAGATATCTGTGGAGCATTAAGTGTATTTTTCTGGTCGTTCAAAGAGAAGTTTGCTTATACTTCAGTTTTGTGTTAATAAAAGGATTTATTGAGTCTTAAAAGCTTCATTTAGATTTGTTTTCTCACATATGCAAAGTCCTATGTTAATATGCGCAATGCTGTTGTTCCAGATTCAGGAACATGAATGTCCATAGCATAGTGACCTTGGTGAGAAAGTGTGTGTTGCTGTATTTCCATGTGGCTGTTCTCTCAGCACAGTTGTGCATCGTAGGCATGACATGATGTTTGTAATAACGCCACTGGAAGGTAATTGACCGTCTCGGTGAATTTAGCTTTATTCCAAAGGCATGCAAATATTTCTAGAGCCATGAAGGAAACTTGTATTTTGGTCATAAATAGCTAATTGCTCTTAAAGCATATTTTTAGATTTCATCAAGATGTGCCCCACGCTCCTTCTGCTGCACAAACTGAGGGTCATAGAATCATAGAATCATTATGGTTGGAAAAGACCTTCAAGATCATCAAGTCCAATCATCTACTAAACATTATCAGGACCACTAAACCATGTCCTGAAGTGCTACATGTAGAAGTTTTTTGAACACCTCCAGGAATAGTGACTCCACCCTATCCCCCAATAATCAATTGAAACAGCACACCAAGCAGCTATTTGCTCATTTTCACTAATACAACTATTGTTTAGGGCCGGGCGCCGGGCTGGGGGCACCGGTGCTTCAGCGCCTGCGAGCCGGGCGGGAAGCTCTGCCCACACTTGTGAGATATCATAGTCCCATGAGTAGGAGATGGGGCAGGGACCTGTCTTGTGCAGGTGTTTGTGAGGACACAGGTGGATGAGTAGGAGAAGAACAAAGACCAGTACTCATGCAGGGTTTGTGATCTCACAGCTCAGCAGGACACGGGGCAGAAGCAGAGACCTGGCTTGGGCCGGGTTCTGGGACCCCGTTACCTTTGCCCCCCGCCCGGGCGCAGCGTGGGGGGGGCGAGCTGGACGGGGAGGTGCTGGCGCTGAAGGGCGCGGGGCTGGCGGCCAATCCCGACGTCGGCACCTGCTGGAACCTGCGGCGCCGCGCACTGCCCCCCGACACCTGCGACTGGTGCGTGCTGGGAGGGGACTGGGGGGGGCTGGGAGGGGACTGGGGGGGCTGGGGGGGGGCTGGGGGGGGCCGGGGGGGGCGGGGAGGGGACAGGGGGGCGAACTGGCTTCCTCCTGTGAAAAGTCTGAGCTGGCTGGACACTGCCAGGCTTTTAGCAAAGGCAGCTGCTGACACAAATGCAAATCACAAAGTTCAGATGTAAATTCTTGCTCTTTTTGTCCCCAGCCATCACTGTCCAACTGAAATACTTTGTGTTATCTCCACCACCTCAGAACAATCTAGTTAGTGATTCTGGGAACAACACAGCCAAGTGCTGCTGTTATTTCATCACCCATCACGTCAGGTTCTGCTGCATCTCCCGCCCCCCCCCCCCCCCCCCCCCACCCCGGGATCCCCCCGCCCCTTGCTCACCTGGCGTGGCCGTGGGTGCACGTGCGTGTGCATGCGTGGGCGTGTTTGTGCGTGGGCGTGTTTGTGCGTGGGCGCCGCCCCGGCCCTGCACGCGCTGTCATGTGATGCCTGCAACACGATGCATTTTTTTTTTTTCCCAAAAACCGCAGGACGAGGCCTGCAGGGACACGGCTCGAAACCGGCTCGAACCCGGCTTAGACCGGTCAAGTCAGAAACAGTTAAGTGACCAGGAGATGGAGGGAACACAACTGCAGTTACTTTGGAAATTGTTGAGAATTTTACCTACAATCGGAGTTGCAGATTTAACTTTTTACACCAAAACAACTATAAATGTGTCCTTTCTTTCTTTAAATACCAAGGTAAAACTAACTTAAAATATTTTACTTTTTTTTTTTTTTTATATAAGAAAATATCAACTTTAGATAAATATGGAGGGAAATTGAAAAATGCTTAATTTTTTGCCATGTGCCAACTGGAAGCATTCTGGACCCTTGGGAACATCACACTGTGCTAAAAAGCCAAGATCCACTACCACGCCAGCCTGCAAGGCCACCAGCAACTCTCACTATCACCTCTGGTACAGCAGGACAAAGGGGACTCAGAGGGCAAAGCAAAACCCAAAGAAATTGCCACACAGGGCTACAAAGGGGAATCTGTCAGACACAGCGCTCCCTCTTTGCCCATCATGGACTGTATTACCCGAGAGCCCCAGGCCCTTGAGCACTAAAGAAAAAAGTGCCCCAACACTTCCAGTGAGAAATGTGAGATCCATTTCCTCAAATTGTCCAAAACAAAAGTGCAAGTGGTCTGATTACAGGTGGATGCATTTGTTCTGAAAAAAATGTGATGTGACTTTTTTAATAAAAGCATAATAAAAGCCAATGCTGTGCACCAGCTCCAGGTAAATTTGGAGGAGACAAAAGACATCTTATCTAACAGCAAGTGTTTTGTAAATAATGACCTGTGGTGCATGCAGACTCGGTGAGAATGCACTTCTTTCTTCATTGCAGATTCCATTAAATGCAACTTCATTCAAAAGTAAAAAGATTCACTTTATGCTTACCAAACCCTTACTGGTCCAGTGCAGTTGGAATAACCTGTCATGCTGGAGACAGGGATTCACTCTCAGATCTCTGAACATCACACATAGAGCCCACTTCACCATAAACATCAGGTAAAGATGGGTGAAAATCCTGATCAACAGCACATGCACATTTCAAAGTAAACCATTGCAGGTAAGGGAGGTGCTCTCCTTCTACCATGACCTCAAACTTCCTTCCACTCACCCCCTTTACCTGGGGGTGTTATTAGTATGAGAGAGGCAGGGCACAAGGTCCCCCTGATCCTGGGTGTTACCTGTAAGTTTTGCTTTCAAAACTCAGTTTCATTTGTTCCCACAGAAACTCTGAGTATTCACAGCATCCCATAGAAGCAAGTTCTTACTCAAATGGCTGTTATGTAGCTTCTCTTCTGGATCTGTCTTCAATTATAGACATAACACAAGGAGATTGTGAAAGGTATGCTGTATTTTAAGATCCGGTAGCTAGGCTTAAAGTACTGAAATCGTTAAAAAAGATAATGAAGTCTTTATTTGATTGCATCCGACATTTCAGACTGACAATATGATAACTTCCATTCCATGTGTTTGTCTTTCTTAAAAATTCAGCTTACATGAATCCAGTCTGCAGGGAGAAAAATAATTATTGCAAACCTTTTTCTGAGCCTGTAAGATAGAGTTTGGGATTCAAATCCCACTTTACCTTGACTTTGGTGTGTCTGCTTAAAATATCTACTCAAAATATAGCCTAGAAGTGTACTGTTCTAATTGTCAGCACACTAAACTCTGTGTCTGATCAGCTGTGATTTAGAAGGACCTTATTAAAAGTCTAAAATCACTTCCAAGTGTAAACAAAACATCTCCTCTGCTCACAGATGCCAACTCTCACCCCCAGATTTTTCCTTTCCACTGGGCTTGTCACCTACATCTGTTTCCTATTCCACAATTAATAACAAAAACAGGGTGCTGCAGAGAGTATCTCAAGAGGCAGTTGACAGCTGAGAACCAATTTTAATATTATGAAACACTAATACAGTACAAGAGGTAGAAGTCCAAACACTTCCTTAAAAAGATGCCACTTGCTCAGTAACTGTTATTGATAAAAAGCATACTTATTTTTTTTTATAAAGAAGGGAAAAACAATCAGCCCTACAGATTATCTTTTCATACTTTGATCAGCATTGATTGTTTTGTTTATGTTGTAGGAAGAAAATAATCATTCTGTTTTCTTGGATTACTTGATCAGAAGATTTATTCTTTCTTCTACAAGAGTGTTTTAACTGTAGGGAAACTGCATCCATGCTAATGCAAAAAGAACCCTATGAAAACAGCATGTCTTTTTAAGCATTACTTAAAGGATTACAAAGTACAAAACTAAAATATGAAGTGCTAAATTAGTTCTGTTAGTTGTCAGATAAGAGTCCTATAACACTTCAATATTGAAAAAGAGATGAAGGAAGCACATCCAGACACAGTCAGTCCAGTAGGTTCCTCCAAAGCATTGATGAGAACTTCCTAATGCAGATGTTGGAGGAGCCGACAAGGAGAGGAGTGATGCTGGACCTTGTACTGACCAACAAAGAGGGACTGGTAGAGGATGTGAAGGTAGGAAGCACCCTTGGCTGTAGTGACCATGAGATGGTGGAGTTTAGAATTACAGGCAGCAGGCACAGGGCCACAAGCAGGATTGCTACCCTGGACTTCAGAAAGGCCAACCTGACAAAAGATACTTCATTTTGAGTGTGTGTATATATTAATCTCTGAGTCAGAGTCCTTACAATAGCTCTCTATTCTTGAAAAAAGGTCCTTTATCACTGTGTCCAATGGAAGAAACACATGCTTGTAAATCAAATAATCTTTTTTCTTATCTCTTTTTCTTCAGCATTTCAATAATGTATATCATGAGCTTTTTATAGTTGTCTGTAATCATATGAGCTCTTTTTTTATTTTTTTCCCCCCTACTATATCACCATGGCCATACGTGTCTGGTGGTTCCATATGGGGCCATATGTGTCTTGTGGGTCCATATGGGGCCATATGTGCCTCACAGGGGCCATATGGGGCCATATGTGTCCGGTGGGTCCGTATGGGGCCATACATGTCTGCTGGGTCCGTATGGGGCCATACGTGTCTGGTGGTTCCATATGGGGCCATACGTGTCTGCTGGGTCTGTAGGTGGCCAGACGTGTCCGTTGGGGCCGTGTGGGGCCACACGTGTACGGTGGGGCCACCCCCCCCGGGGGGGGCCCCGCTGGCCCCCCCGAGGCGCACCCAGCACGCGGCCCCCCCCCCCACCACCACCACCACCCCGGTCCCTGCCGGCAGCCCCCCGGTCCTGGTGGCACACAAAGGGCTCTTTGTCACCGGCGCTGGCGGTGCCGGGGGAACACAGTGGCCTTTGGAGAGACCCTGCGTGTCCCGTCCCCCCCCCCCCCCCCTGCCCCCCCTGCCCCCCCCCCGGCCCCGGCGAAAGGCCCCATTTCCGCGTTTTAATGTTAATAGCATTGATTATTCTTTTAAACACTACTTTGGCATGCCATTCTGTGATTGCTTTGCAACCTGGTTGTCGTAAGAATGGCTTAGTGATCTGCCGCCAAACAGACTTTGGAAATGTTTTTCACATGATGCGTGATTTGCCCTTGATTGCATTTCATACAGTAGGCATACTGCTGAAAAAGAAGAATTTTCATCCCCATGTTTTTCATGCATACCTACATGCTTGTTAAGAATCTACCCATGAGCCAAAACACAAGGAATATGACCAAGAAACAGAAAGTGATTAACATTGCATTTGGATGGAGGAACAAAAGTCCACTTAATTTACATAGTATAAAACTTTGAAAGGGCAAACTTTCTTGATCTCAATTTCAGGATATATAACAGTATTCCTAGGCAAAACTTAAGACAAACAGGAGTAAATCAGTGCAGCTAGATGCAACATTGACATTCCATGTCTATGCTGCAATTTTTTTTTTGCTGCATAGTTTAAAAATTTCATATTACCGGCTGGATGGAGAGGGAGCTTCCCAAGGGACTGCATCTTGGTGTTCCCAGAGAAGATAAAGGGGGAGCAGATGCTGGAGGGCCTGAGAGGTGGGAGATGGGGAGGTAGAGCCAAGGAAGGGAAGATGAGAAGGTAGTTTTAATCTGCTGGGGTTTCTGGCCCCACAGAGATGTTTTAAGTGCTGGAGCTGGTGGGAGAAGGAAAGGAGAGCACAGGGAAAGAAGTGTGGGTGATGCCACTGCTGTTGTCACTCTGTTAGGGCTGGAACAGAAACAGACAAAATAATATCGTATTTCCTGGAAGAGCTTGATATTTTAGGTTCTGATCCTGAAAATCCTTAGGCACAAACCTAAATTAGGGTGCAATTATTCCTACTTCATGTGACTAATTCATGTGGGCAAAGTTTGGTGTGGGCTAAAGTACTTCAGGAATAAAGGTTACTTAAGAATAACTTCTGTCACAAAACCTACTGAAGGCAAATAGTCTACGTTATACAGAGAGCATTGGCTGCGCTCGGGGCTCCTTTTCTTCTCCCTTTGCTCTGGCGCGGGGAGCCCGCGCAACCATTACGGGTAGCGAGGGGGATTTTTTTTGTTAAAAAAAAAAACGAAAAAAAAAAGCGCTGTCGTTCCCCATGGCGCGCACGGTTTGGATCCCCCGGGGCCGTGAACAGCGATGGCAGCGGTGGCACAGCCATGGCAGGGGTGGCACAGCCGCGCTGCTCGCCCCGCCGCCGTGCTCGTTACTTTCCTTTTCGAGGAAAGGAAAATTGAAAGACCATTGAATTACAAGGAAGGCCGTTATGTTCTGGATCTCCAAAAAACACTGGAATTACTTGGATTTGGAAAAATACTGTTGTGACTAAGACATTTGAAATTTATTTTTGTGGGCTGTTGTGTGTCTTGATAAATACACCTAACTGTGCCTACATCTATAGATCTATAGTGTGTGCAGTTTTACAGCAATAGATATGTGATTTTCTAAGCATGTATCTGTTAATTTGTTTAATTTATGCTTGTACTACTTCTGTGGCCCTCAGGGTGCCTTTGCAGGGATCAGGACCCCTATGGCCTGGCTCAGGGAGCCCCACAAACCCCCTCTGACTTGAGTGTGGGGTGCCCCGGTGACTGTGCCATGCTGATAAGCCATGGCAGGTCTGCAGCATGTGCCCGTGGGCCATACCCTCTGCTAGGTAGAGCCTTGCGCAGAGCTCCAGCTGCTGCTCCTTGGCTCAGCTCCACATTGCTGGGTGTCAGTTCTGGCCTCTGCACGTTCCTTTGGTTCTTCCATCCTTTCCCTGGGTGTTATTCTTCTGTCCATTTGCATCCTATCTGGATACTTTTTAGTGAATACTGAAGCAAAGTGGCAGTAATTGCTCTGATTCTTTATGCCAGCTGCTTCCTTCCCAGTGAGAAGTGATCATTATTGTTTTGTTAATATGTTAATTTACCTACTTTCCTGTTAATGTTTCTGTTCTCCAAATTTGTTCTGTCTTTGGCCTTTGATCTTACCCTTACAAACTCATGCTCTTCTACCAGGCAGTTGAATGTTTTTGGTCTGACATCAACTATTAGAAAGTTGCAATGCATTTTTTTTTTCCTACTGTGTAGTTACTTACAATTAGCTTTTATGGATCCCCTTATCCTGTATGATCTTGCCTTTCTGTCTTTAATGGTCTCCTGATGACAGCTCTATGCTTCTTGCTGTAAATTGCCTCCTCTTCTATTTTTATCCCTTGTTTTGTCCTGTCTGAGAACAGATACAACTTATTTTTGTGTTTTCCAGTTCATGTGTCCATTACTACAGTAATGGTCTAAGTATTAACTAATGTTACAGTGAACATGTTAGCGTGCATAGGCACTCTATGGTTCTCAACATCCCATAGAATGTTCTTTTGATTTCAGTGTATTTAAGTGCTTCACTTCATACTTTACTAATTTTTTGTCAGTCCTGAAATATCTGAGCTGAACTGTGGGACTGTAATGAGATGTACATATTTTATAGAGTGCTGCTGGGATAGAAAGGTTGCTTGTTGGTTTGGTTGTTTTGTTTGATTTTTCTACCTTTTATGTCAAAAGATGGCTGGGTTTTTGATGTGTAGGGAGTCAGACAAAGAAATAAACAGTTTTAATGCTTCATTTTATTTTGAAACATTCCAAAGCTTAACAATAATGTTCCAATTCTTATGCTGTTTCCTTTTTTTTTTTTTTTTTTTATTTTAAACGCTTATTTTTGTCCGTTAAAATCAAATTACTGAAAACTATTTTGTTCTTTGGAAATCAGATTTTTCTTCACCTAGTACTGTCTTTTAGGATTAGTCTTGGGGATGATTTCAGTGAAAAGAAGTCATATAATAGGATACAAACACATATTTTTCTTTTTTAAATCACTTAAAACTTGAGAGAAAAAAACTGAAAATTCCAACATGAAGTTGCAAACTTCTTTTCTGCAGAACTACTTTTATTAAATTTGTCTATTTCTCACAATTACAGTAGAAATAAAGATGGTGAACTTTATGCTTTATTTTACATTACATGAAATTCCATGAACTTTTATCATTACCTTTAAAATGGACATTGCACCTATGTTCATCTACTGTTCTCATTTACTAGGCAATGTAGGGAAACAGGACCTTTTTTGAGGTGCAGTTCATCTCATTCTAAAGTGAAAGTCCCAAAATAAATCTGATGGTTTTGTCCTGAGAATCTCCTCTGCACTGGCTACTTAGGACATTCAGGGTAACTATTTCACATGTAGGTAACTGAACTTAGAGGCTGGAATTCCTCTTTGCAGCATCCTGTATAAGGACATCTGCTTATTGCCTCCCCCCCATCCTGTCCCTGTCCCCCCCATCCCTCCGGACCTTGGGCCGTGTCCCCCGTGTCTGCCCTGTCCCCCACGGTCCCTGTCCCCATGTGTCCCCCATCTCTGACTGGCTCTGTGTCCCCCATGGTCCCTCTGTGTCCCCCATGTCCCTCTAAATGCCCCCTTTTCACCCTGCTCCCCCTGCCCCTCTCCCCCCCCCTCGCCCCCGCACCCACCGTCGCCCGCCCGCTCGGCTCTCCCCGCCTACCCCCCTGTGTTGGTGAGGGGTGTTGGTCCTAAAGTTGGTGGGGGTGTTGGTCCCGGAGTCAGTCGTTGGGGGGTGTTGGTCCTGGTGTTGTTGGGGGGTGTTGGTCCTAAAGTTGGTGGGGGTGTTGGTTCCGGAGTCAGTCGTTGGGGGGTGTTGGTCCTGCTGTTGTCAGGGGGTGTTGGTCCCAGAATCGTTGGGGTGTTGGTCCCAAAATTGGTGGGGGTGTTGGGTTCGGAGTCAGGCGGTGGGGGGGTTTGGGACGGGTCACAGATAACAATTTCTTGCAGCTGGATTACAAATCTCTGGTACTCTCCTCTTTCCCACCACTGCTACTTAAATCTCCAAGCACTCAATTAGAGGTGTGGAGTTAGTGGCTGTGCTAAGTGCAGAAGGCTGCAGGGACACTCTGTCAGTGCCAGCACTGTACCAGCACTCAGGCCACACCTCAGGCAAAGCAGAAGGCAGTTAGCTTTCTCCTTTGCTGCAAGACAAAGTGATGACAACCCCCAGCACTCAAGTAGTTGTGTCCTCCCTGTCCCCTCACACCCCCATAACTTCCTGTGCTTCTGTCCCCCTCCCCGTGTCCCCTGACATCCCCACGACATCGCCCTCTCTTCTGGCCGTGTCCCCTGCATCCCCTGAAACCCCAGGATGTGCCACTCACCGTTCTGCTTGTGTCCCCCAAACAGCTCCCTCTGTCCGCCTGTTGTCCCCCTCCCCATTCCATGTCCCCCATATCGTCACCATCCCTGTTCTCCCCATGTCCCCCCACACCTCTGGCTCCCGGTTTGGCCCCGGGGCTTCCAGGCTGGCCCCAGTATGGCCCCAGGATGGCCCCAGTATGGTCCCAGTGCTCCCAGTATGGCCCCAGTATGGTCCCAGTATGGCCCTAGTATGGCCCCAGCATGGTCCCAGTGCTCCCAGTATGGCCCCAGTATGGCCCCAGTATGGCCCCAGCGGGGTCGGGGTGGGCCGCCAGTGCCCGCTGCATGTCCCCAGCATGGCCCGGGGGCTCCGGGCTTCCGCCCAGGGCACCCGCTCGGTGCGGCGGCCGGTGGCGAGCCTGTCCCTAAAAGGTGCTGGCGGGCGGTGGGGGTGGTGCCGGGGCGGCCCCGGCCCGGCGCAGCCCCTCCCCGGCTCTTAGGCGGTGTGACGGGGCGGGAGGCTCAGTGCCGGTGCTCCCGCCGCCCCCGGTGCTCCCGCCGCCACTCCGCGCCCTGCCGCCGCCACTTCGCGCCCTGCCACTGCCGCCCGGCCGCCACCATGGAAGCCATCAAGAAGCAGATGCAAATGAACCTACATAAATGTTGCTTAGAACTCTCTGTGAGTAACAAAACATGCTGAACTTAATTTTTTTTCTAATGTGTTTTCTAACCAATGCTGACTATTTCAGTATTTAGATGCTTCCCTGGCTTCTTTACATTAAAAGAAGTATTGAAAAGGAATGGAAAAACTACTCTCCGTGGAATGACACATTCCTGTCCCACCCAATAGAAAAGACAGATAAATACACTTTTCTTCAATTCACTTTTATATAGCAAATACATGTGGTGCTGGCAGCCTCACAGCAGGCTGGGAAGAAGCTGAGCTAGCTGTCCACATTGCCCAGCCCTGAGCAGATAGCACTGGCTGTCTGCACACTGGGAAGTAGGTGTCCATTAAATAATTTGAAAAGGAGCAACATAAAATCCTTCCTCTTTCCTGGTCCAGGGGGATATAGTTATCACCCTGACAAGATATTCAAATGAGGCTTGGTGGTGTAAAACAGTTTTGAGTGGCAAGGAAGGCAGACATCTGTAACATGCCAGAACGAGTGTGTCCAACTAGGAAGCGGGGGGTCCTAGTCAAAACCGGTGGGTCTTGTCTCCTGACAGGGGGGTCTTTGTCACAATAGGGGGCTGTCCTTGTCCCATTAAGGGGGTCTCTGTCACAACAGGGGAGTGTCCTTGTCCTGATAAGGGGGTCTCTGTCACGATAGGGGGGTCTCTATCGCGATGGGGGGGTGTCCTTGTCCTGATAAGGGGGTCTCTGTTGTGATAGGGGGGTCTCTGTTGCGACAGGGGGTTTCTTATTTTTTTCTCAATTAATGCTTTTCTTTAACATGAAACAAATGCAAATCATCGATGAAAAAATGAAAACCTTGTTGAAAATATTGATAGGAGATCAGTTTAAATTTATAACTAGTATTCTTTCTTTTCTTCCTGCTGCATATTGCTGCTGCTCTTTGACTACCTTGCTCTCCAGGTACCCATTATTAAACATCAGCATATTTTATTACCCCAAATCACCTGTGAAGCGAGGGCCTGCTCATGTATTTATTTTTTCAGCCTTAACTCATAAGTTAACCAATAGGAATCACTAGTAGTTCTGTACTGCAAAAATGTGTTTTCATTTTATCATTCTGATTGCTAGGTTGAGGGACGGCCTTCTGAAAGTTTGAGTTTGCACAATTGTGTATGTAATATTAACCTAAATTTTCACGTGTACATTATGTACAAGTATGGAATCAGGTTACTAATGACCACTTAGATGTCTAACTGCAACACAGATAAGTTGGAAAATCAAAAGTACAACTTGGTTCTAGATGAAAGGTGCTAGAAAACAAAGCTGACAAAAGGCACATTGAATTAAGAAATTAAGTCAAACTTCAACCATGCAGGGTCTCTGTCCCTAGAGTTGCTCCAAACCTCCCTGAACACAGTCCTGGACATTCTGCTCCAGCTGCCCTTGCTTTGAGCAGGGAGTTTGATCTCAAGAGGTCCTTTCCAATCTGAACTGTTCTGGCCTTAACACTCAGAAGGATGTGTTTAATTTTAACACACTTTTTTTTTTCTGCAATTTTTTCAGATTATCAGAATATTTTTAGCTAAAGTCTTGAGCTTGAGCTTTGTCTCCCTATAAATTTGCTGGGAAATTATTTGTGCAGTCTATTTCTGCACAAATGCAAGCAGCCAGCACCACACACACACCTGCAGACACACTCCCAATGGAGCATACTATTTCAAACACATCATTCAGATTAGTGGCAGCTCACAGCATTGCAGTGTTCAAGGTTATTAGTGCAAGTGTGTATTCTTGAAATATAGCTTTGATTGCCTTTGTCATCTGCTCCAGGCTTCTTCCTCATGTGATTGATAATCCATGTTCTTCAGCCTAGGGAAGGTTCTTCATGCTGCCACTTAATAGAGATTATCAGTGGGAACAACCCAAATTTCAGGACAACTTTTTGGCATTTTTTTTTGTTTGAAAGGGAAAAAATAAACCCTATTGCTTCCCATTCCTATTGCATTTTTGTCATAGGGATTCCTAGGCTGCCACTGTCAGTGGAGAAAGTTTAGTGGTAAAAGGACCAGAGTGAAGGGAGCAAGAGATGGTGCTGGGGGCAGAGTGACCATCGCTGCTGCCGGGCAAGGTCCACAGGGATGAAAGGGGAGGAAACATGGAGATGCTTTTTGCTTCAGCCTTTTCCTGTCTCTGTGCTGACTCTTTGCAGCTGGCCTTGTCTGCAGCCAGGCTGAAACCTGCTCTTGAATGTGCTCTTTATGAACCCCACCTTCCCACCATGCTCAACAAAGTGTCAACCTCTGCTGTCTCCTGGAGAGAGGAGTAATTACTTCAAATAGGCAGTGTCTGAAATTCCATATAAGTGGAGTTTCACAATATTTGCTACCAAATGTAAGCAAAATATTTATTTTTATAAGCAAGCTGACTATATGAAGATAGGAAAGGGTTAATGGGCTTTGATAAATCTTAAGGTTAATCAGTACAACATTTCTTGTATGTTTTTATTTGGTTCTGGTAGCATCTGCATACTCAGAATTCTTGGTCTCAGGGTTTAAAGTGGGGTTGAAATATTCTTTCCTGACACTAAGGTATCACAAGGAATGCAAAGCATTTCTGAACTGCAGAATGAAGAACTCACTGCAAGAAGATGCAAAGAGGGAGAATGGTAAGAAAAAATACAATACATGAAAATACACGGGCTATAGAAAGGTTTCTACAAACCTAGGAAAATAATTTTGCAAGCAACAGTGGTGATAAAGCATTTCAGAAGGAAACCTATGGAGACATGTAATAGCAGTGATAGTTTTTCCCTATAGATATTAGCTTAAAACCAGCTTAAAGACATTATAAAATTAAACATATAACCAGTAATTGTCACTGCTCCTACCTTCCCAAGTTCCCGGAATCCTGATTTGGCTGTTGTACACATGAAGACTAGATTATGGAGTTCATCTCTGATGTTGGCATGATGACAGATAACCTGTTGCACAAGCAAAGATCTAGGCAGAGAGCTCTGTACTTAATAGCATCATAAGTAAAATGAAGATTAATTCCATTCAGGTTTCCATGAAGTTTTCATTTCTATCATTTCACGATCAGGGTATAAAATCATTCAAGATGGCTACAAGTAAATAACCTTGTTAAAAACAAAATTACCAGACTCAAGTTGTTCAAGTAGTTTAACAATCTGTCTGTGGTCGTTATCAGTCTCAGGAAAGATTCTTCTAGAAAATAAAATGTTAATTTCAAAGCTTGGTAAAAAAAAGGAAAGAGGGGGAAACAGAGTCTGGCCACTTGAATATTTGTTTCTTTTCCCTGTGGTAATACAGAAGTGTGCAGCAGGGTGCTGGATAACGAGGAAAAGGAAATGGGGGAAGAAGGAATCAACTATGGGGGGGAATCTGCTGGGAATTATTTAATGCATCTAGATAATAAGAGGCAGCAGATCTCATAACTAAACAGGTACTGCAGACTCTCTGCTAAGACAGGACCCTCTTAAGTTTCAAGCCATTAGCTCTGATTGTCTTCAGTGATTCCAAGGGGAGGAACTCAGAACATGTGTCAACTGTGGGCAAACACCCTGCCTCATTTATCTTTCTTTGCTTTTGGAGACTGTTAAATAAAATCCCATCATCCAGCTTCCAAAAACCTATTGACATTTTGTCATTCCAATCTGAAACTGTTCATGCCAAAGGCTTCAAACATGAACTGTCTTGTCAGAAGCTAAATAGCTTAACTTGTAGCCCCTTGCATGGAACTTAACTGAGTAGGCATAAAAATAATCCCTCATGGTGCAGATGACATGCACATGGATTTACAACCAACCAAAAGTATTAATATACCATCAAAATGTATAATTAAACTAGCTTGTTAGAGGCCAGGATTGCAGGGAGACAAAGTCAAAGTACAGGGCAGAAAAACTTGCCTCTGGTCAAGGAAGAAGAAAGGCCAAGCCCTGACCACTGCCCTTGGAATACAAGAACCTCAAAGCCTCAAAGCCAAGTTTCTCCTCACAGGCCTTGGTGGCAGAGGCAAGTGCCAGAGCCAAGGGGACAGAGGCCTTGGTCCTGTTGTGCCTCTCAGCCTTGCCAGAGCCCTTGGCCATCCCGACTGCAGCCTCTGCTTGTTTGTTTTAAGAGCAAAATTACTGGAAAGTGAAGCAGTGAATGAAAACCTTCGACGCAACTTGTCAAGAGCTTCCACAAGATCCACGTACTTTGGTGGACCATCAGCATTTTCTGCTTCCATGCTTTCTTCAGAGAAAGAGACGATGGAAATTCTAGATATAGCCAAGAAAGATCTGGAAAAGCTGAAAAAAAAAGAAAGGAAAAAGAAAAAGAGGTGGCGTATGAATTATAATGCTATTTTTCTCTTTGGTACAACCGAGGGCCACCGGCCACCCAAGCCCTCCTCCCCGACCCCGGCGGCCACCGACCCCACTCCGGCGGCCACCACGCCGTCACCCAAAGCCCCCGTCCCCGCCTCGCCGGCGGCGGCCATGACGGCGGGGCGGGGGAGCGTCGAAGGCGGTTCCGGGGAGGCTCGCGGGGCGGGGCCCCCCGCCCCCCCCCCCCGCCCCCCCCCCGCCACCCCCCGCCCGGCCCCGCGCCCCCCCCCCCCCCCCCCCCCCCCCCGAGGTGTCAATGGGCGTTGAGGGGTGTTGGTGGGTGGGCGTTGGGGGGTGTCGGTGGGTGGGCGTTGGTGGGTGTCAGTGGGTGTCAATGGGTGGTGGTGGGTAGGTGTCAGTGGGTGTCAGTGGGTGGACGTCGGTGGCTGTCAATGGGTGTTGGTGGGTAGATGTCAGTGGGTGTCAATGGGTGGACGTCGATGGCTGTCAGTGGGTGGTGGCGGGGAGGTGGCAGAGGGTGTGAGCGCGTGGACGGCGGTGGCTGCCTGCCCCCCCACCCGGTACCAGCTCAGCCCTGGGGGGCTTTGTCCCCCCCCCCTTTTTTCTTCTGCCGTTGCCGGAGGAGCTGCCGGTACCGGAGGCGACGAGGGTTGAGGCCGAAGGCTTCCAACCTCTTCCCGGTGAAATCCCGACCCCCCAACCTCACGGCAGAACCCAGGGGGGGCCCCCCCCGCCGCCGGGACCCCCCTGGCTTTGGGGGGGTCGCTGGGGAGGGGGCTGCTGGGGAGGGGGCTGCCGGGGACTACACCCCTCACTACTGCACAGGCTGACAGACCTGGCTGAGCAAGAAAGAACTGCTGTAACCTACCATAATTTTACCAAACAATCTCGAACTAAAACACTTTTTTTTCCCCTTAAATAATAGCCAAGAATACCCATATGCACAGCCATGAAGTGCTAGTCAGGGATAACAACCACAATCTGAATGACAGCCCTGTGACCTAAAGGTGAAGCACCCATTGAGGGGAGACTCAACCCCAGGTTTCCAGTTCAGAAAGTCATTTGCAATAGTGCTCCTGATGTCAAAAATTGTATTAACAATTTCAGCATTATATGAACAAAAAACAGCAATTCAAAAGCAACGGAGGACTTCAGAAAAAAATTTCTAGATCTGAAAACACTCTAAGTATCATTTGTCTTTGTCATGCTGTAATTGATTTATCAAATTTCTGTTTAGACCTGTCTTACTCTTCCTTGAAAATTGATACTTGTAATAAATAATAAAAGTAGTAGTTGCTTTAATAGATTAGAAAATGCTGAGAACCTCTAATAATGCCTTTAGTTAAAATACTTAATCCACATCCATTCAGAGACATCATAAATCCAAGACTTCACAAACAACAGGCTATCAAGTGTGAGGAATCACAACTAAACATTGCAATCAGAGGTAGTTTTTATGCAATGATGTCTGGGTTAAAACAAAACCAAAGCAATTCAGCTCATCATTATTCCAAAGTATTGCAATACACTGAGGACATATTCCAGCACTTAAAGAACTGAGAAATCTCAGCTCTGAAAGGAAGGCTTAGCTTTTGTAATCTTGACAAAAGACTTAAGTGGCAGAGAGTTGTATCCAGACCTAAAAAGAAATACCCCAACAAAAAGAAGAGTGGATTTTGTTGATGCAGTTGGATTTCAGTTCTAAGCCTGGCATCTAAAGGGAGTTCCTCTAATCATTGGACTTTTATACCACTCTGCTAAATTCAAAATCTTGGAATGCAAAAAAAAAAACACACCTTGTGATTAAATCCATGAATTTATTGTTGTTTATGTACGAAAAGCACAAGGACAAATGTCATTCCAGTGCCTACTGGTGCATCTCTGTGCAGCCCCGTTAACAAGCCCAGTGACACACAACACAGTTGAGAGGAGCAAATTAACTTCCCAGTGAAGCAATTCAGAGACTTTGTGGGGACGCTAAAAGCAGCAGAAACCAGCCAAGACACGGCCAGAAAAATGGCTTTGGGACTACACTTGTTTTTGACTCTAAGTGTCCATTGTTAAGCAGGCTGTCAACACTCCAGTTTGAAATGAATATTACTATATGATTGGCAAACTAATTATTCAGAAAGGATGTTCCAATGTAGTTGTTCATACTTTCATCTAGATGAAGATTCAGACATTATTTATTTATTTATTTAGTAATTGAAAAGTGTTTTCCACTTTGTGTATTGAGCCATGACTAGAAAAGGCAGCTTATATAGTTGTCTGTCTCTGAGTCCAAGTGTTCCCCTGATACATCCTCCCAGTAAGATTGAATAAGCTGAAATATCCAGCCAAGACTCTGCTAATCGTTCCAAAAAAAATCACAGCTCCTGATGCTGCTTCACTGCTGTGATCATACCCTGGTATAGCTGAGATGTGGGGAAAATGCATAGTTTGCACAACTATAGCTGTATTGAATCAACCCTTCCCACCTCAACCCTGCTTTCTTCTGTAAGAAGCAGAACTATATCATATAAGCAACATCTCTTGTTTCCAGTATACAATTATGGGTTTTGAATTTATTTAGAATTTTCCAAGTGGTAATGGAAGACACTTTATGTGAATTTTATTAATGAATAATTCCAAAGTACTAATGCCAACTAAGATCACATCTGATTGAATGTTTAGAAAGTGAATTTGAAGTTTTAAGTTACTCTATATCAATTACTTTGGCTAAAATTATGAACTGCATGCATCTTGTGATGTTGGTACAGCTGCAGCTTAATGAGTGATTGGCTACTCTATACTTTACTGTATCTGCAACCAAAATTCCTAACAATTTAGCAGCTGTGTGCATTCCCTAAGAGCAAATTATGGAATGGCAACTTGCACATAGAAACCAACCTGCCTAGCAGTGTGTGTTTTCATGTGAATATCCAGCAGTGTTCCTGCTCAAGATCAATCATTTCTTGATGAGTTACTATTTTCTGTTATGCTCACAATAATTCTTATTTCATCCTTTGCTGCATCAAGCAGTTTTGTTTTCAGTGTCATTTTGCAGCTGGAAATAGCTGGGTTTGTAGTGATTATAAGAGCAGATCAGGTTTAGGAAAGCTAAGAAAGAAGGTAGTAGAAAGGAATAGAAAATCACCCTAAATTGATATTGCTTGGATTGCTCATTATAATTTAAGAAGCTCCCTCTGGTCTGCTTAATCCTCTCCATAAAAAACCCTATATTGACACATAAGAAGTAACACAGACGGCAGCAGATGTTATTCTTCTAGCACTGCGTTTTACTGCAGAATAGGAAGGAACCAGAGGCTGAACATTTCTTTGGTATTTAAGGAGGCATTTGTATCATGATGGGATTCTCTGTAGATGGCATTAATTTTCAGATATCTGGTGCTTCGTTGTACCAGCATTTTGTAGGGTTGTTGAGGAAGAAGAGCAGAGCTCCTTCTTTGCTGGATGAAGCAATGCTTATTTTAAAAGACAGGCTATGGTGAAAGTCTGGAGAATGCCAGTATATTTATTCCTGTATCAAGGTGGAGGCTTTGACTGTTAAAATGAATCCTGCTTTGGGAACAGTCCCTCTGTTAAATTAACAGCAGTTCACTGTTGCCATAACACAAAGGATTGCTTTGCTTGATCAAACAGCTCTCAATCTTTTTTTTCCCAGTACTTCATTTCATGTATTGTCAGTCCAGTAGAATATTTCCTGCCTCCTCACTTCTATACAACACACACTTGTACTTTATGTCTTTTTTTTTCACCAGGAAAAAAACATTACTTAAGAAGTAGAGTCTGTACAATACAAACCACAATAATATGGATATGAGTTTGTTATATCAAGATTGCCATAACTTTCACCACCAAAGCCTACTACAACTCAAAAACACTCATCCACACAAAAGACATGGAATCATGGATCCAAAACTGTAAAAATGTAGTTTGGTTATTTTGGGCTTTCTTTGAGTAGAGACATGACTTGGAGAAATGGGAAAAAAATCAAGATGGGAAAATATTCTGGATTTTAATTAAATAGCAGGACCTCCATCTGAACTTCTCTATCTTCTCTTTCACCCATAACATCTCAGCAGGCTTTGCCATATTCTCCAGCTAGAGAAAGAGCGGTACAGTCAGATCTGTTTTGACATACTCGAGACTTACTCCAACACAAGTAATGTTATGCATGAAGAAACTTTTTATACTTGACTAGTCACTTTTCCATTGTGAGGTGAGTTCACCATTTTTTTAAATCCAAAAATGTATTTCTTAGAAATTTTACATCTGCATGTAGGTTACTCAGTGTTCCATTTGTCTTTGTTTCTTCTCTGCAATGGAAAAACAAACCTCAAAAAACCCAAACCCTCCCAATGTTTAGTAAGCTCTGAAATGAATTTTCCTGCTTGTTGTTCCCTCCCCTCTGCCTGCTCTGGAGGCTGATCCGTGCCAATTTGTACAGTCACACTGTGATCTGAAGCAAGGATAGCTCATGTAGAAAAATGGCTTGCAAAAATATCTACCTGATTGGGGTTTTTTCCCTAATATAGATGGGTTTGCTACAGTGGGTCATGGCACATCTGGGTGAAGAGACAGCAAGAAAAATTGAACAGATTTTATCAGTAATTAATACTTTACAGCATCAACTTCAATCAGAAGTGTTTTTATTCGACATTTCCTGGGGACAATAACTAATTCACTGAAAACTGAGGGCAAAATCACCAAAAAATTCATGTGAAGAGAAATGAATAACGAATTGTTTTAAAATGTCTGCATCTAAAAGACTTTCAAAGAGGATGAAAAGGAGCAGTAAGGACTATTATTTAAAGGATACAAGACCACAGTTTCATTATTCTATATTTGGATTAGCAAAGGCATGCATCTGGTCACTGGTCTATGGTTTGTGAGAAGGAATCTCTACTATGAATTTCTTAAAAGACTAGTGAAATATTTATATCTTAATTTTAAACTGTTATATTCATAGCTCAATTGTCAAAATTCACCATAAAATGTTTCCAACTAAACTGTAAACACAAACATTCATCAGTGCGATGAACATATAGTTTATAAATATAACTGATAAAAACAGTGACTTATCTCTTAAAATAATCTTATGGCAATTACTTTCTTAAAATAACTTTCCAGCTAGCATTTTCTTCGAAGATACTTCTTGAATAGATTTAGCAGCTATTTCATTCTTCCTAGTGTTTCAGTTCGAAGTCTGCAGAGCAGTTGTTGTTCTTTTTACATGTGGTGTCTCAAGTAAAGTTTCTGCCAGTTAATCCAGCCTTTTCCCTTAACAACAGTTGTTAACTACCAAGGACTAAACCCCTCAAAATTTAATTTACCTGTTCCAGTTGTTTACTGCAAGTATATTTAATCAATCCTATATAACTAAAATTGAATTTCATTTTCTGTAACCAGTATAAACCATTTCTTGATTGAAATATCCTTGATTAAAATAGGAGGTTAATAGTGTTTCTGTGTGTGCCTTGGTTCACAATTTGCATGTTAGCTCCAGAATTTGAAAGGATAAATTTGGATCAGAAATAATAATAATAAAAAAAGCAGAGAAAGCAAGCTGAAAGCAAAATACAAATGTCCTTATTTAGTACAGGAGGATTCATCTCATTGTTGACTTTCTGTTTTTGTTCGGTTCACGCTTGGCTTGACAATGCAGAAGAAATTCAAATTGTTAATTAGAAAGTAATTCTCTTGGCTAAAAAGAGCAACTTCATATTAAAATGTGGTATTGTTGCTAAACAAATGTAAGGCTTTTTTGCCTGCCCTCCAGGTCTGTATCTACATTGCTTCATAGTGTCAATTCTGCTCCATAGTCACTGCCACTGACCTTGGATAATGAAGAAAAAGCTCTGCTGTTCCAAGGAGATAAATGCAGCTTATGTTTGGACCGTGGCTGATTAGCTTAGTTGTGAAAGTGTAATTTCATGTCGTTTCCAAGATCAACATGGGTTACAGTAGACACCATGGGACTTGACTATAGAGGTGCCCTGAACTGACACGTGTTGACAGAATGACCCTGGTCTGTTTAAGTGAAGGTCTCCAGTATCTCCCAGCAAGAAATCTTGTTGATGTGAGTTATGCTTCACCCAAAGGGTAAGTCTTCATGTCAATATCACTCAAAGATGGAGGAGTCATTTACCAGAGCAAATAGTTCTTCGGCAGGTACAGCAGCACAGATACAGATCTGCTAATGGGCATTTAGCCCATGAGACCAGACTAGAGCTAGAACATAGTAAAAAGCCCTGGAGTGCATATAGTGTGGACACCTTTCTGCAGCAGCAACCATTACATACTGCAACTCCTTTCCTACTTGGCCTATTTGTCTGCACTACTTAACGTACATGTGGCTTCCGTGTGCTGTCCTTTGAATCAATGCAACTCTGTCCCACCTACAATCTGAATTAATCCATTAGGATGCACTGCCCTCACAGGTTAGTCATTTTCTACAGAAAGATTAACAAACTCAAAGAGCATTTCCCCTGTGAGTATCCAACACAAACAGATCCCAGGATCAGATTTCCATTAGTGTTATGTGTGCTCTACATAACTGTGTAACAATGAAATCCAATCAGTAATTATTTATTTTCCCACCATTCCACTGATTACAACATTGTCATTCTCTTGCCCTGCAACTTTGCCTCATGCAAGTTAAGCCACCATTTTTCTATCTCAATTGTTTAGAGACTGTCAAAAAGTGCTGATAGCACATTTAGATTCTCTTCAAATAGCACCACTAAAGTATGGAATAAAAGAAATAATACAGATTGGCATTACTGACCTCTCAGTACTAATTTAACAACTCCATTTTCAAAGGATGGGAAACAAACACAATCTCTAGTGGTTGATACAGGTGTCAATAGCAATGTAAGGCTGAAGTCGTTTGTATGGGTTTGGTTTACTCTGCTTTTTAATTAAATAAAACTCAACACCACTTTTTCTCTCACACATGTCCCCCTTGGATTAAATAGCATTAGCAGGTTCAAAGAGAAATTAGGTGAATTAATGAACAAAACCCCAAAACATCCATGAACAGGTTCTAAAAACAATAGACAACAATATACACTTGTCCCTAACCTAATGATAGATGGATGGAAGAGAAGGAAAGATTGCAGCCAGGTTCATGTGCTCCCCTTAAGTATCATTGTACAGGTGCTATTGGAGACAAAATTACCAAAATACTGTCTGGGTGGATTATTATGAACTTGCAGGTTATTCAAGCTACAAAGAGCAAGGAACATGGATGAATGTATTGATCTCCACATTATTGTCCTTGCTCTTCAAAAATAGTGTAGGTGTCTTTCACCCAGGAGAATAAAGCCTCCTGAGCCCTTTAGGCTTGTTTCCTATTTGCACATGACCTTCAAGGCAGTCACATTATGAATGTGGCTACATCAGGAACAGTGCTCTGAATCATGTGACATCATTATCTTTCAACTCTTATCAATACCCCAATATGCAAAAATGTCCTTTTTAGCTTTTAAACAGAGTGGATCCCAAGTAACAGCACTCTCCTTACTGGTACTCTCAATAGAAAGTCAAAGCTTGAATTAGGACAATATTAGTCGTCTGAAATAACTAAGTCCAGAGCTACTACATTTGGAGAAAGCTAACCACAGCAGATCATGAATAGAGGACTGGCCGCTGCTGCTGCTGCTAAGTGCCACAATAAGCAAATGTCAAGGTGCTCTGAAGATATACAAAGAAGCTGCTCATTTAGTCAAAAATTATGAGAATCATTCACAATGCTTAAGACTTCCAAAGCCATCAGAGCAAACCAGAATCCATTAGGAGAGAAAATAAGATTGTAATTAATTAAGTTATTGAAATTATGAATCAAGGACTACACAGGAAAGGCCATGCATGACTTTGCAAGTTATTCAGTTAATCAAATAACTTGGGCAGAAATATTTGCATTAATAATTGCACTGGATGGTGCTGATCACAATGCTTACTAAATCCAAATTGTTAACTCTACAAACTCTATTTGTTATCATCTTAAGTGAATTTTGACAATGTTCCTTGAGATTTGGAAGTTGACCTATAAATGATGCAATGTTCTGTTTCACCTTGGCCATTTGTCAAAGTCTTGAAGAATTTACTCCTGTAATAAATACTGATTGATGAATATGGCGAAGTAGAGCATGGGGAAATACTTCTTGTTACTTCAGAAGTACCCATTCACATTCAGTTCCAAAAGTAAATCTGAGGTGTGTGGGATTCACCCTCTTAGCATTGTTCCCTGTCACAGTCCTGCCATCAAAAAAAGAAAAGAGCATGAAGCTTCTAGAAGCTGCTTCAGGGTTGGACATACAATTAAGTTGCAAACCAGCAATTTAGAGCCTTTAAATGTTTTCCATTATTTAGGCTGAATAAATTCAGCAGTGGTGCAGTTTAAGTTGGCTGCCTTGCCTTTATACAGAAAGAAAAACAGGGTTTTTTTTCTCCAAGCTTTCACCAACAATTTATTATCTCAGTCCCATAAATTCTGCCTCCAGTTCCCTTTTCCCATTCAATGAAGCCCCTTTAAAAAGCTGAATGGGATTTCACACTTAATTTCCACATATACAGGTACTTTCCAGTAACATGAAAGGCAAATTGTGCAAATCATTATTTTTACAATTTGGTTAACATGCTCATTATTATCATCTCAGAAGCTACAATCCTATCTTAACAGGTCTCCCTCTTCAGTTTCTGAAGTTCTATAAACTGCCAAAATATCAATGAAATAAGTTAATTGATTTTATGCAATTCTGTCTTGACAGCCCCTCACCAAGGTGAAGAGAGGCTGAAATCCTTGAGGTCAGACTCCTTTTGCCCTTGGGTTTTTTGTCAGAGAGCACCAAAAAAAGGCACCATTGCTCAGGAGTGAATGTTTTAACACTTAAGATGCAGCAAGTGGTGTCTGCAGTGCTGCTGGGTAGAAGTGCTTGATAAAATAACAGAAGACACAAGTGCAGTCAGACATGCTTTATTTGGAATTCTTATTACAATGTAGTTATTAGAAGTCTGGGATGTGACTGCTCTGACCTACTGGAAGGCACCTGCCATATGTATTCCCAGGGAAGGGAAAGTGATATTGACCAAGATAAGGATTAGAGGGGCCCTACCCCTGGTCAGGCAGAGGAGAGGGACAATCAAATCTATTGGACTGTGTGGATTTGATGGCCTGACACATCTGAACCACAATGGTATGAGGCTCTAGTTGACAATGGGGCCCAATGCAATTTAATGCCATCAGGACATATAGGCTCTGATTTCTATTGCTGGAGTTATATATAATCTTCAAACTGGCACCACTAAACCTGTAGTACTAAGAGAATGTTGTTGCAGTAACACCACTGAACAATTTTTGCCCAGGTTTTCCAGCACAGCTCTGCCTTGCACAATGTAAACAGGACATCTGAACGTTGCACACTACTGTTTTAAGCCACTGCTACAACTCAGATACCACAGTTGGCTGTTATTTGAAGAAAATGATGGGTCTATTAAAAAGCCTGAAACTGAGCCTGGAATGAACTCTGGGGTATACTCTGTGAGAACAGAGCAGTTACTCTGTTCTGCTGAGGTCTTATGTCAAGCTGGAGTGTGGGCAGAGAGAACCTCTATCTGCATACAAAAGCCTTTTAAGACCCATCTGAATGCTCTGACTGCTCAGTGATACACTGACAAATTAACAGCCCATCTTGTCATTCCACTAGAACATTCTCTTTCCAGCTGTTTTATCTTTTTAAGCCCTTCTGTATAAACATTATTTTCTTCCTGTCTATCATGAATAATACAGGTTAGTTCACTTACAATCCAAACCATTCTATGATTTTGCTGCTTTCTGACACCCTTTGAATTAAAAAAATAAGAATAAAAAATGTTCTGTGGCATGTGCTACAAACCTCTCTTTTTTTTTTTGAGGACAAATGCATCATCTTCCAAAAGTGACTGCTGCTGCTAGCTTTGCTATGTTTTATTTTTTTTTTAGTATTTAAGACATTGCAATATCAACAAAGCAAGTTACCAGAGCAGCTTAGACTTCTGCAAGATCTCTGTGTTAATGGACTGTGTGTTTAGTTGTTATTTTTCAGGGCACCTTCTTTTTATCTTCTATGTAAACTCAATACAAAAAGTTATCTCAAGTTTGAGTGAAAAACATCAACGTGGGGACTCTTCATGGGTGTAAAGAAGTCCACAAGATTCAAGGCTCTGCAAAGTCAGCCACAAAGCATTTCTGTTCTTGCAGAAGACATCAGTGCATCTCCCAGATGCCAACAGTGCCAGACATGGAGTCATCTCCAAGCAGGCTTTGGCATGGGAACAAATTCACATCTCTAAAGAGATTTGAGGAAGTAATATTGGAATTCATATGCTGCTGTTTGATACTATTTAGTCAGGCTGATTTATTCAATCTCAGATATTAAGTATTATCACAGTAGATTAATTATTTCAGACTACCAATCATAGCATTAGTATTTTCTTGTTAATATGAGTTTTTCTACTGGAATATTAAATATGAGCCTGGAATATAAACTGAAAATCAGTAATGGAAAAAGTTTGATAAAATATTCCTTTGTTCTGCCAGGATCATTCCTGTAAACAAACCTCTAGTAAAGGCAGCAGCAACTCACAGCAGGGAAGCTGCCCAACACTTTCTGATTGAGTTCAAGACAAACCAGTGTTTGGTCAACATCCAGCATGGAATGGGAATGTCCTCACAGTCCTCAGTGAAGTCAGGGACGTGGACCCAGAGCAGCAATAAGAAGCCAATGGCTTTGGGTAAACTGAGCATCTTAGTAAAGTGCAGCTGCTGTGCCAGTCAGCAGGTGAAGAGACAGCTGGGTGAGCAATCAAAATCAGAATTATTAAAGCTGTCAAGCATACTATTGTAAAGAATTCAGACTTTATTGCTTAATGTTTTGGCCAGTCAGGTATCTTATCATACATAGACTCAGAGAACTTTTTTTTTTTTTCCCATTGTAGGTCAATGGAATTAGTAGGTGATTAAATAGACCTGAATATTTTCTACAATTATTTAATTAATTATTTACTTATCAATATATTTTGAGGCAAATCAATATCTTGATGAGGAGTGAAGGAGTTGATTCAGTTAGGGTAGCAGTGAATGCTGTTTGAAATTACAGGTATGTGCAAAGATGCAAGCCTGGCGTATCAGGCTTGACTCTAATAAATACCAGCACGTTTCAAAGGGCATTTGAAACGGGTTTCTTTCTTTGCAGGTGCATTACACCTTACAGCTGTTAGGCTTTTGTAGTATTTCATCTTCTAAATGACGAATTGATATATCAAATCAGCCAAAAAAGACTGCATTTTAATCAAGCTGCAGTCGAGGCTCTGGCAGACCCAGGTGTGATAGACTCAGATAGGGCTTCACTAGCAAGCATCTCTTGTGGAGGCAAATGGCGGCGGCGCAGTTGGTACACATGCCTCCACCAGGTATGGCCATCCCCCAGCTGAACTCTGTATGACTGGGGTCCCATAACCTGAATTATCTGGCCTGGCAACCAGTGAGGATCCCCCCTGTAATTTTGGGCATATACCCACTCTCCCTCTTGAAAGGAGTGGGCTTCGCTGCTTCTTTGCTATGATCCGGCTTGAAAAGAGTTAGTTACCATCCGTCACTTCTCTGTGAAAAATAGAGATTTTAAGCATACATGACAGAGGGAATGAATCAGAGTACGCTTGCCTTATGGAAATAAGTCCAGAAAAAAAATATTTATCTTCTATACTTCCAAAGCTTGCTGGGAAACAGCAAGCTGTCGTTACAAATTAGCATTTCAGGCTGTTTCAGTCTAATACAACTTTAATAGTCCCACCATTAAGATTATGATTCTGAGGAGAACTGAGCTGGTTGGGTTGGCAGGGACTGAGGATGGGGCTGTGCCAGCCCCCTGCAGCATCAGGGGCTCAGGTCTGAACTCCCTCTCAGCTCAGTACATGGCTGGGTGTTTTCTCTCAGTGCCACTAGTTGAAGCTGCTCTCATGAGAAGGATTCAGACATCCCTTCATATTCTTCAGATGTCTGGAGGAGAAAAAAGATAAAAGGAGTTAAATGGTTGCAAAATGTGATTGTGATTATTCAGAGCAGTTTTAATTCCTAAACCAATAAAGTAGTGGGAGGAAGAAAACGCCCAAAATGATGAGGTGCATTGTGAAAAAACCAAATCATATCTGCTTCTTATCTGCATTATGAAGATAGAAAACAGCAACACTATCCCTAAATAAATAAAATTTCAGTGATCATGTAATAAATGAAGCACTTCCAATCTGATACATTAATCAGGTTGAAGAAAACATCATATGCATTTCTCAAGCAATTAAAAAATTCTACGCATTTGCAAAACACTTCTTTGCTGCATTTTCCTTGGAGAGCACTTGTGGGTTGGTGGAGAGTGCTGGAATCAAGAGGAGGGAGCTGTCCTTGTTCAGTGTCATGCCCCGGCTGGGTGTGTTACACTGCAAGGGAAAGTCTCTGTTAGTAGCAAAGCAGTGGGAGGGGAATCTTGAGATGAAACAGGAGTTTATATTGCCTGTTTTCAAGTATGACATTTGTCACTAATAATGCCATGAATCATAATTATGTCTAAAGGAAAACAACAAATGATGAGGGAGTATTTTTTCCCAAAACTTTTGCATATATTTTATAGTAGAAAACCTTATAAATATTACTGATCTACCTGAAAATCCAAACACTGTGGAACTATTGCAGAAGAAATTGTCATGAAAATCAAAGGGATACTGTTATTTTTCTCAGATTTACCTAAAATGGGGACACTTATACACATACCCCTCTATCTAAAAGACTTTTCTGTTCTATGGCTCATTAATTCTTCAAAATAATACCAAATCAGTGTGCAAACTTGTAAGATGATACCATATATATCCATGCCTCTGTCACCACTTTATTCTCCTGAAATAACCAGCCTGCAAGACACCTACCTGTGTTTAGCCATTACAGTCCAAAGAGTAAAAAAATTCATGTAGACTGTTTATCCAATATAAATTCTTCATGGTCTAGTTTAATTTATGCAGATGGCAGGGTTTGCATCATTTTATCAGTGATTTTTAATAAAAACATTTTAAATAAAAATATCTTATTAATGAAAGAAAACAAAACTTTGCTGGGCAATTTATTGCCCTCATGTAGTTTCCAGGACACCCAAATGTCCTGGTAGCAGTAGTATGTTAGAAGTACACTGATCAGCTGGCCTGACACAGAAGTCTGACTGTTCTTGCTACTCTTTGAAATGAAAAAAAATATGATTTTAAAAAAAAATTAAGGAATGCTACTTCACACATAGTACAAAGAGATTCTCTGGTTTAAGACCTATGCTCTAAAATGTTTGTCCTTAAAATAGCGTGTGCAGTGTCTGTGTGGTATTTAATAATGCATATAATCTAGTTTATGCTTAAGAGAATTATCAGAGAACAGAAATACACCACACAGCTGAAAAGTGTACGTTAAATACTGAAAGCAGGTGCAGAATTCAGCCCAGTGCTTCTGCATTAAGATGACAAGCAAGAAAATCTATTTCTGCAGATGCTAATTCCACTCAGCATCTTCTCAAGGGGAAGAAACAACCAAAACTGTCACATCTCCTGGTACTGTCAGTCTGGAGGGCAGAGTACCTGGAATGGCAGATACAGAAGTGGGCTGGTTGGGCAGAGAATAACCATTCTACCATCCCTACAATGTGACAAATCAAATGGCATGTTGCACTAGCAATGCTGTTTATTGTTGTTCACTTGAAACAAAAGTATATAGCTCTTTAAATGCACACATTTCAATTCTAATTGTTCTTGTAAACAAAAATGTTATACTTTGTTCTGTGTCCAGTGGCAGAGGTAGTTCTACTACTGCTTTTTAGTCTTACACACAGCCTTAGGCTTCGCGCGGGATGCCGAGTGATTAGCTTAATGAGTCATTAGCGCCATCAGAGGCGGCGGAGGTGCGCGTCGTCCCCTCAGAGAGCGGGCGGCCCTCAGAGGAGCTCCCGCCGAGGGGAGGCTCAGCACAGGCCTGGCCCTGTCCCCTGCTCCGGGTCACGGAGGCTGCTGAGGCCGCGGGCCCGGCCTCGCCCCCCGAGCCTGGGCACATCCCCCGGGGCTGGGCGCGGGTTCTGGAGGGCAGACCTTTTGGAAGGAGGCTGACTAATGTACTTCTCAGTAAATAGGAGGTTGTCCTTGCCCAAGTTGCATGAAGATCTCCTTGATAAAGAAGAAAATCTATACACTTGTCTTCTAGGGCTCTGCTGGCAATGGAAGATGGAAGGTTTAAAGTATTTTTTGCTGGCTAGTGAATTATTCTGTGTTTTAAGAGAATAGGATACTAAAAAGCTGTAACTTCTAGCTTAAATTGATATGGGAGAAGAGCTGTTGAGAATAATAAAAAGCAAAGTTTTAGGGTGGCTGCTCCTGGCATCTTGCCACCGAGGAATCCTGCTGCCCGAGCCATCACCTCGTTCACAAGCATGACCTGGTGGCCCTGGGCTTGTCAAGGATGTCTCCCCGTGGCTGATGTGTTGGGGTTGTTTCTTGCTAGGGCGAATCCATCTACTGGGTTTTTCTTCTCCATCTCTCCTCCCCGTGGTTGATCTCATCCCTGTGGCTTCCCCATCCCTCTGTGTCCCCTGCTAAAGGAAGGATTGACGGGGCAGAGGTGGGGGGCGGTCCCAGAGCTGGAGGCGGCAGGGTGGGACGAGACGGTGACGATGACGCTGGAGTGGGGGGGGCAGCGCCAGGCCGTGCTCAGCTGCTCCATGGCCGCCCAGTTACCGGGGGGGGCCGCACTGGGAGGCACCTGCGGCTGGGCAGAGGTGGGTGCTGGGGGTCGGAGGCGCGTGGGGTGGGGGAAGAGGGGGCAAGGAGGGGTAGATGCCGGGGGGGGGCGGGTAATTAAAAAAGGGAGAGGGGCTAGCCAATTATTTTGTCCATTATGAATCATTATATAAGAATTAACAGATCCAGGAATCTATCATTTCAGAAATTACGTCAATTTATTTATAAAGAAAGGGCACCTTTCTTTTTTTTTTTTCATGACCATTTTCAGAAAGAAACAGAAATGAAAGTGAACTATAAAGTCTGAATTCCGAAACAGAAATCTCAAGCTGTAGCTTGAGGAATCACATACAGTTTACATCTGGACCATATTCCTTCCAAATTTTTGAATCAGAGTTAGAGACGTGGGGCCAATAAGTGAGGTGAATAGGAGGCATCTTTTAGCCTGGGGTATATCCAGCTGTATTTAGGGCTTACTCCTAGCTCTGCACTAAGGGATCACTCCAGAGAGGATTGTGTTGCTTGAGATTGAACCCAGGTATGGTATGTGCAACACAACACTGTAGTTCTGTCAGTCCATCCTGTGGACCTTGCTTTCTGAAGCAGACTACCTGCCCTGGAAAATCCCAACCCTGAGATAGTTTCTCCAGAGAGGTGTGTGCATGCTGCTAGCTGTTTCTGCCCAGCAGCCAGCAGTGAAGCCAACTGACTTAAGTGTAAACCTTGGCTGTTCCACTGCAGTGTTAGCCCTGTGGATGTTGGTATTTGTTGGTGCTCCAGTTCCTCTGTCTGCCCATGCTGGTAGGCCTGGTGGAAGTGGGTCTCAGAAATTATTGCCTCACCAACAGTAACGTTCTGTTGGGAGGTGCTGAAGTGTAAACTACCTCTGCTCTTCTTGTGGGTACAGATTGGCCTGTGCTCAGGGAGGGACTGAAGCAACTGTAAGACAAGCCCCCAGCCACCACTCCCCAGCCCTGCTCCCTGCACAGGCAGTGGCTGTCCTACACCAACACAGAGAGCACGGGTACATGTCAGGAGGTCACTCCCCCCACTCCAGCTGCAGCCCTGCTGCTTATTGCCAAGTTCCCATTGCAGGAATATGATTTTTCCTTTCTCCTCCTGCTGTTAGAAAAACACGCGTAAAAAAGCACACAAAGGTGCTGACTTCTCTTCAATGCACAAGCACGCAGAGTGAGACTTGGGTGTGTGGATAGTCAGAAACAAATGAGCTCTCAAGTGAGAGATGTTATACTGAGGGAACATCTGCCTGTATTAGCATTTATACTCAGCAGCAAACTTTAGAACATCATTTAACTACCTCTGACTGTGTTTTCACAGTTATCAAAGGCTGAGACATGTGATTTTTTTTTGCTTTATAACCTCCACCCCCCTCCTGTGCCTCGTGTGGAATTTAAATGCACCTCCTTCTTTCTGCATCTGTCAGTCAAGGATGTCACTAGACAGTTGGAGTTAACCTTGGCAACAAAATGCTCAGCCTGGGAAAAGGTTTAAACCTGCTTAAGCATACTTTTTTTGCTCTCTTTGCTGCCTCTCCATTTCTGTCATATGATTAAGCTCCAAGAAACTGTAATTGTGACCAGGGTGGCATCAAGTGACACTAATTTGAGCCCTTGTTCCTGCAGTCTTGACTTAATGCAGCTGGGGACCCTCACTCTGGTCATATCCTAGTCCATTCCTGAACCCTGATCTCCCCTTTTCCCTGCAGGACAGTGAAGGTCCAGAGTGAGCTTTAAAATCCTGCCCACTGGGTTTGTTTTACCCTCCTCTGAATGACTTGAATTCAGGGTGTTCAAACCATATTCAGCTGGAATTCAGAGTGCATTCAGTTCCTTTTCAGGGTGACAGAAAAGCAACAAACCTCTCCATCTGCTTCTGGTGGTGAAGTTGGCTGTTTGTTGAGTTTAATTGCTTTGAGTTTTATGGCTGTACTCATGTGCATGTGTGTGCATTTTATGTATCTACAGATTTAAGGTCATACATGTTTGTGCATGTGTGTGCACGTGATTTACTGGTATATGGCTTCCTTTCTTTTCTTGCTATAGATTTATACCTATTCAGTTTCATTTGGAATCTGATGGGATATTCTACTTTAAGTCACATGAAGATAATATGACTTCCAGAAGAGGGAAAATATTGGAAAACTGCAGTAAACTAATTGCGAGGGTGATTTATTCCTAGGGTAGAACTGAAATCAGTGGAGCCATAATGTGAAAAACAGTAACTGTATCGGTTTGCAACAATTGGAAGTTTCTTTGTTTAGCAGCCTCTTATTTTATTCATGCATTTCTGTCTCCTATGTAAGATACCTTAGACAGAAATAAAAGTAGCATTAAAGAACCAAATTCTTAAATTTAAACAATTGAAAATTCAGAATAACTCTTTCTGAAGTGGTTTTAACTATGCTGGTACAAATATAATGTAAAACTGCTGCCGTGCCTTGGCCCTGCATTTGGGAATATGGCTGTCAGAAGAACACTGAATCTTCTTGAGTCAGAGATACAGCAGCCTGGACAGAGAGTGGGAGACTTATTTTCACTCAAGAGAACACACAGAGCTGCAGCAGCCTTTCTTCTGGCCAAAGTTTCAGCTCACTGGAGTACACCAAGAACATGACCTTTGCTGCAAGACTGCAGCAGAATCAGTCTCAATTTACACAAACATAATTCAGTCAGTTGAAAGGCCTTGCTGGGAGGACTTAACACAGAGAAAGTGTGAGAGACTAGGAAGTGTTAAGTTGGAATCACTAGTCTGGCTTAAAGACACAGCTGAAAACTGTATGGTGGCCTCTGGAAGTAGTATCAGTAGTAGTAGTATCAGTCAAAAAAAGTAGAACCTCTTTACTTTGTAACTCAAAATTTTACCATGACTCAGGACATCCCCCTCTGCCTTCCAGATTTCTGCAGATTGTCTGTGTATTTCATATTTAACTATTTCTTGCTTTTTATTTTGAATGCTGAGAACTTGAATGGCTTTTTGCTTTTCAGTCACTTGCTATAAAATAAAGCAGTCCTATAACATAAAATTTAGTCATTCTGGTAGTAGCTGAAATAGTCTTTCTATGTATGTTGTGTAATATGTTTGTGCATTTTATGCTGTGTACTGCACCTGCAGTCTACGCCTGTGGAATTGAACTTGGGCAGTGAAAACTGCTTGTTAAATCTTTTATACCAATACACTTTCTTACCGATTTGTCACTCTAATTTATTTTGGTATTTAATTCGGTGCAAACATGTGTTAACGGTCTGCTGAGGGTAGGCTCGTCTGAAGGGTTATAAAAGTGTAGCATGTAGTAATGTGATAGATAAATAAATAAGTCTCTCTCAGCTGTTTGAATGCAGTATTACATAGTTTCCAGAGCAAATGCAGTGGAAGGTGGTCTGGGGTCTGTAGAAGATGAATCCCTTGTCCTTAAACCATTTGTGAATCGATGCTTTAGTTCACCATTTAAAAAAAAATTAATTACCAGAGCTGCTCTTACTTCTTCAAAGAGGCTGACAGTTTTTGACCTGAAGCAATTATCTTATGTACAAGGCAGATTCCCTCTGTACCTACTGCAAAGGCTGCTTAGAACAGAGCCCTTTATTGAGTAGTACAATCAGGGGCTTTATCCTTCTCTGGAGTTGCAAACCAGCGCTGAAGATGTTCTTCCACAGGCTCTGGTCCTGGAAACTGTGTATCTGTACAGAAGACAAAAACTTGAGTGTAACATTTGAACTTGTTCTTGCCAGATAAGTTAGCTGAGCTTGGTTACAACCCGCTTGTAGTTTACTCATCGCTGTTCTACATCAGTGATAGGTAGGCAAAGATTTAGTTTTAAAACAGACTTGCAGGCTCAGGATTTTGAGATAATGTGTGCGTGGAGGAAATGCAGGATACATTTACTTATTGAACCTTCATTCTGGTGGTGTGTTGACAGTGCCAAAACTAATAGTTGGGACGTTCGAGCCAGGCTTAAGTATGTTCTGTAATCTAGGATTCTGACATCCAGTTCACTTTACTAGTTAAGGACTGAGTAAGGATGTTAAATAACTGTGTAAGATACTGTAGAAATATCTACGAGTGATATTCAAGCAGAAATTGTCAAGCAATTTCTTTCAATTAGGGAGTCGTGTTGAAAAGCAGACATTTTATTTATCCCCTGACAGAATGTGGCTGCTTTCCTCTTTTTTTTTGTATTAGACATGTCCATGTTAGAAGAAATATATTTGGAACATATTGCTTAATGCTTTTTTCAACAATCAATTTAAAATGTGAAACTCTGACTTGGATTTAGCCTTGCAATAAGGAAGTCATTCTAAAGTGGAGAGGAATTCCCCTCTATAATGGCTTTAGGAAGGCTGGGAAAAAAAAAAATGGAGCAGACATAAAGGCCAAATTGTCTTTGTGAACACTCTTCATATGTTTATACTGCAAATAAAGGCATATTTGTGGTCTCTACCAGCATCCCTGGTAGTAAAGTCAAAGGGCTTTGTTATCAGTCTGGCTGTTTAGGGCTTGCAAAGACTACCATGCTAACATTTAAAATTCCAGTGATTTTGATAAGGCTGTCATTGAAAAATGACTGTACCACTCCCCCTGCTGCCTGTCAATTCAGATAACATGTCCTGACTTTGCCCTCCTTCTCCCTTCTCTTGCATCACAGGTGAGACAGTGATTATTCACTGGCAGTAAAAGGAAAGTAACAGCTAGGCAATTGATTGAATTATCCAGTAAACCCCAAAAGCCATGCAAAAAATTCCCCAAAGTAGCTTCAAAAATAACTGAATTAAAATATTCATTAAACCAAATAGATTTCAGTCTTAACATTTGTTAGACTTGAATACTGTGAAGAAAGGTGACATTTTAGGATTCCAAGAGTAGAAAGACTTGAGAAAATAACATGGAGAATAGTTGAAAGTACACCCGAACTCAGTACTGAACTTTCTTATTAGAGTTATCAATCATGCAACAAGTATTTAGGCCAACAATTATACACAGAGTTATTTTGAATTACAATACTGTAGCATGAAGCAAAAACAGGCTGGAAAAGCAAATGTCCTTATTCTTTGTATGTACTGAGTTCAGGCAAGTCTGGATCCTAACACCTAGTACTTCTTCCCCCCACCCCAAGGAAAAAGGGAGGTGTGTACTTGACTGAGGATGAGTATTCCTGCTGGGACAGGGAGGGTTGAATTCAGGGCTGTGGCTGTGCAGCTAGCTGAGTAAATACTGCACATTGTCATCTAGCAGTTTGAAGATGGTCAATTAAAAGCTTTGGCTCCTTTTCCATGCTATTACAACTGGTAATGCTCTAATTCCACTCCACCATTCCCATTCCTTAAATTCACAGAGGTGGATCTTCTACTTTTCCATCCCATAACTCAAGGGAGATTGTTTTAAACCCTGATTTAGTAACCTGCCAAATGAACAGAAAACTCTGACCAGGAAGAACAAACTAGAGGTCAACCTCAATCTGAAGTGTAGATTTAATGGAGGGAGAAACTTTAACCAGTGGTTGGGAATTTAGCAGCAGTGTGTGCACATCTGTGTCCTTTCTCTTAGCAACTAGTAAATCTATACTCAGAACAGACATTTGTATTCTTGAAACAGAGATAACACCATGTAGATTTTTGAAGATTTCTCTTTATCTCGTTTTTTGACATACTATCAGGTTTTGAAAGAGATTTTTGCCCTATATGGCCAAGAGCCATATTCATATAAGGTGCATGAAAATCTATTAATTTTCAAAAAAGTAAGAATAGGGTTGGTTTTTTTTACACATCTACCCTGAAAGTCCCCAGAGCCTGCTCTCCCTTTTGCAGTAAATGTCACTTTTGTGACTCATCTGGTAGCTTTCTGGAATGTGCTCAGCAACCTGCTCAACACCCTTTTGAGGTGAATTGGGAATAGGAATTACAGTTTAAGTGGATGGTTTGTGCAGTGGAATATAAATACTTGTAGTTTAAAAGATGAAAGTATTTTTTAACTTTCAGATCTCAGAATTGCTGACTCTTGTGTACAGGACTCCTTGGATTATTACATTTTGCCCATGTTATGTGTGTGCAGGCCATCACATACACTGTATCAGGCAAAGATTCTTTTTAAAAAGATATGTGATCACATAATCAAAAATCAACTTATAATGTATATGTGTGATAATTAATTCGGCCTTATTTCCTGACATTAATATTTAGCTAATTTAAGTTTTGGGAGAAAATGGCATCTGTTTTATTGGGTCAGATGTCACTCCATATATATTGGGAGGCTTTAGTTCCTACCTGTAAAAAGAGAAAAAGGCAAGAGATAATTAATAGAATGCTCCAGCCTAAAATGGCTCCTTTTGTACCGAACACAAAGAAATTCCTTGCAGGTGCCAGCAGGAATTTATAAGAACTTTAGAATTAAGTAAGCTTAGACTTAACTAAGTTAACTGAAGATATCTTCAAGCAGTAATAATTTCCTTCCTTTGATTGCACTGACACTTTAATGTGGTTCATGATTCTTCATTTACGTGTTGGATCATGTGCCAAAGACTGTATGTAAATTTTTTACTTCTGGTTCATGGGTTCTGCACTTCAGAGAAGACTACTTGTTCAACCGTTTATTTCCCTTCAGTCAGATGACGAAGTGGGGGTGTGGTGATACTGAAATAGTTTCTGCAAAGTGTATGGATATCCTTGGGAGGAAGGTGGAAAGTGAGAAGCGTTATTAGATTATGTTTAATTTTTGCAGAATTAATTTATTATTTTCAACACATCTGATAGTGAAGATTTAACTGTATTATCAGTGATCCTATTCACCTTTTTGTCAGACTTACAGTTCACTGCTGTACAAAATAAATGTACTGCCTTAGATCTCCTTATGGCATGAACCTTCCTAGAAAGTCAACTATCAGGGTGGCTTAGACTAATGCAGGCTTAGCATAAAGGCAGGAATAGGGAGCTGGTGCAGTCAGGCACCACAGCTCTGCTCAGAAGCACCTTGCTAGGTCAGAGCAATTGTGATCTGTTTGCACTATGCATCCATTTTCCCAGATAAGCAGCTGGTTCAGCATGCTTTGTTTTTTTTCTCCAGTATGTTCAGACTGCGATATTAATTGAGTAAATGTCTTTAAGCATTTTAAGTCAACTGAAAGGTTTGCTGTCCTTTCATTATCAGTAAAAGCATTCTGATAATGGAATTTTGTTTCAGGGAAAGTAAACCTTTTATTCTAGATTGTCATTTCTGTTTTCAATGTAACTTCACTAGCATTAGGTGAATTTGGATTGAATTTTGAGGTTTGTGGGGTTGGTTGGTTTGTTTTCTAATATAATTGGCTTTTCTTCTTGTTTTCATTCCCCCTCTCTCCTTGTCTCATTTTATCTTCACAACTGGGCAATAAGCCTCTGCTAAACTGTTTCTTACACAAAACTCTCATTACCAGATACTGGCTTGGATGTTTTCAGAGCCAAGCAGCTTCCTGTTAATTGGCATCACATTCTGGTAAATCCCTTCATCTAGGGATTTTCAAAAGATGCTGCTTCTTTGTAACACAAAAACCCCACTAAATATATTTTCCCCATTCTTTTAGTTCCATTATGCAAATGTACATTGGGTTGTACTCCCAGGACAAGTTGTATTTGCTCCAGTGAAACCAGGCCACTAGAATTCCCTGCTGTGATTAACAAAACCAGCTCTGTTCAACTCCTGTCAACTCAGATCAGCTGCACTGGAGCTTTCCAAACACCATTTAATTATGTGTTTCTCTCGTTAACTGAGGAAAAATAATGGGATGAAGGAAAAGTTTCCTATTTTGATGTCAATTATTGATGTCCTCACAATTTTATATGTTTCCTGTTTTAATGTCAAGTGAAGTACAGACAACTAGAAACAAGAAAAATAGCAGCATGTATAATCCAGATCCACATGAAAAAATGTGAAGACACTGTATCTAAGCATGTCTATGCAGATTCAAATGTATCTGTGAGTTTTCTAAAGGAATGTCAGTATAAAATGCATTTATTTAAAATGCAGAGCATGAAATATTACAATCCTATTATTTTCAATTATTATCATACTAATATATTACATCTGAGATGGACAGTGCTTTTCTGTGTATGTAGAAGATTTGATCTACTTTATGCCCTGCTGCTTTCACTTTTCTGCAGTGTTGACACCCCATGCCTGTATTAGCAGTGTGTCACAGAGTTCTTCTATGGTGTGTCTCCTCCACTTTAAATACCACAGGCCTCTCACAGCACAGAAGGCTCTCAGCAACATTACCTTCCTTGGTCCATTTGGAGTAGTGATCGTGCATGAAATCATGGGCTTTGAGCAGGGACACTATCCACAAGGGCTTTTTCTCCTCTTTACCCTCTAGGGCATGGGAGGATGTGGGTGATGGCAGGCTCAGCACCCTCCTCTCCATGGCTAGGAAAATGATGGAGCAAGTGCTCAGAGAAACCATTTCTACTCACAGGATGACAAGACTGACTGAGAACAGCCACCTCAAACTTCCCAAGGGCAAGCTGTGGTTAGTCACTCTGGTGGCCTCCTGCAAATGCATCACAGGCTCTCTGGGTGAGGTTAGAGGAGCAGCTCTCATTCCCCTTGTCTTTAGCAAGGCCTTTTGAGATGGTTTCAGGGTGTTGTATAAATAGGAAGAATTATTTTAATTATGTCTGTGCAACATGAAGTGCTGCATTATTTTGTTGTTATTGTTATTTTACTGATAAGGCACTGGCAAGGGAAATTAAGGTAAAAAACACCAGAAGTGTCCATGACATTTGACACATTAGGTTACCAGAATTTTTAGCATTTTACACTGCTTCACTCAGCTTCACTTTGGGGTAGAGCAACCACACAAATCTGACTGCAAGTGTCCTCATACTGATTGCCTGAATATCAGAAACTTGGAAATGTTCATAATTTTTTTTATTTATCATTTTTCTTCAGTTAGAGAGGGCTATTGATATGTCCATATTACTGTCTTCATATTTGCTGTGAAGGATTTTTTTTTTTTTTTGGTTCCAGACCTAGTACATTATACCCACTTCAATTATTCTTTTGCTTTAAAGAACTCAGTTACCTTCTGCTGACTGCATTCATTTACCCCTTGTAGCCAGGTTTCTGTTGGACAAATCTACTGCAAGCGATCTTTCTACTCTCATGTTTAGTCTGTGAAATGTCAGTAGCAAATTATGGCCTTAATCATGGAAAACGTTTGTTTTGAGCAGACCTCAAACTTACTGACCAAGTACAAAACAATAAAATAAAAGCACTATGGAGCAGTTTCCTGAAGGTGACTTGTAGTAAAGGTGTATGAATGCCTTTTTTTTTTTTCTTTTTCCTGTCTTAAGAGCTCAAATGTCTCTTGGGTTGAGGTTATTATATGCCTTGGCAGGCGTTGTATGTTCCCATCAGGCAGCCACAGAGCCTATAAATATCACCAGATCGACTCCCAGAGCAGAAATAAATCAATGAGGAAGCAAATAAAGCTCCAAGAGTGAAAAAAAACAACCCAGAAAGCCACCAATGAAATCTACATGAAAAAGGAGCAAAAGTCACCGACAGCCCAACAGGGGCTGGGGGGGAGGGGTTGATGGCATCCTGAGGACAAAGGCATCTGAGAATAAGGGAAGAGGAGACACAACTTGGCCTGGGTGCACGGTATTTAATACACCTACAATAGTTACTCTTATCTCTGGTCTATTAACACCTTGAGTCTTCCCATTGCCAGACAAATACAAATTTACTTATTCATAAAGGTCATTATTTTCCCTCGTTCTAACTTTTGAACTAGGAGTTGCCTGTTTTGTCTGCTCAGAACCCTTGAAAAATCTGCCCAAGAGTTTAAATGTCAATGGAGTTGTGACATGAAGAAGTGAGCTTTTCTCAAGGAGAACAATAAATCCAACTACCTGGGTTGAGGTCCCTCTTCTATATCAGAAATTTACCTCTGTTTTTTTTCTCTAGGTGCTGGTATTTTATTTATCTGCCTGCCATAACTTTTTTCTGCATCTTGCTTTAAACTCTTACAATCACAGGAAAAAGGACTAGAAAGTAGCTCAGGAAATAATCTGGTGTAGGGCTTTGTCAAGCATCAGCCATGCCTGTGACACTTTGCTTGCTTAGCCTGTTTTTAAAGACCCCTGATGATGAAAGTCCTGTAACCTCAGTAGGCTGACTTTTTTCTAAATTTTTATATGCCTAGGTCTGGTTAATCACTTAATAAAAAAAACCAACAAAAAATAAAATCTGCATCATGCAAGTAAAACAGGAGTTACATTATAGTAGCATGATTAAAAGTGCTAACCTAATATGAACTATTCAAAATGTTATCACATGGATAATTAGATTTTGTTAATCCATTTTACAAATTCCTACCCTGAAGTTGTGATGATGCACAAAATTCTACTCAAAGAGAATAGAATGCTCTTAGTAGAACCTGCTAGTGAAAGTTCATCATTGCTTTTCTTGTGCACTGCTTAACATTAGAGTGCTGAGAGCTTAGCATAGTTGAGATAGTGTCTTAAATACCATGAACAACTGAAGAAAAACTTACCTGAAGAAAAAAAGTGACAAAAGAAATGAGTCCAAAACCTAAGAACAGCAGTGCATATGTGCTATTGGCCTCCTTGATGGCCACCTCTCCTTTTTCTATAAAGGTCTGCACAAAAAAAATTGAACATTAATTTATAGTCAGTGCAAGAAGCAGTGAGTGGCAAAGGTCTGGCTGCAGTGACATGCTGATTCACCCTGCAACAAGCTGGTTTATAACTCACAATCCACTTGTGGGTCATGATTAATATATGCAACATTAAGCTTGTTTTTGTTTTTTAAAATCAACTTTAAAGGGAAAACAAATACATTCCTGGTGAACTGTGAAACTTCAGCTTGTTCACAGGCTGAATAATGAAAAGATGGTAGAAGTCAGGTTAGTAAATGGGAAAATGGCTTCTTCCAAAGTCAATATTGCACCTCGATTATTCCGTCCCAGCAGATTGAATTCTTCACACAGAGTGTTGTGGGAACACTCTGATAATATGATATTCACATATTAGTGCCTTAGAATTCACCAAATGGCCACTTTGGAGAAGGAATGAAAAAAAAAACCCAACCAACCCCAGCAGATCTCTGCCTGAGCTCCCATTGCAGCAGGATGGAAACACACCCTGTTGGAACAGCTTTTCAAGGAGAAAGAAATAGATTGTGTTCTTTTCCCAGAAGAGGCTCAATATTTTGATGTGGGTGTTACTGAAAAGTCACCCAAAGGATAAATATGGCCTTATTATCAGGGTCCAGACACATACCCAGCCACGGCACAGGGCAATGGGTGGCTGGACCTGGCCTGGACACCAGCCCACACCCCATCTGGTGACCAGCACCAGAAATAACGTCATCAGCCAAATACTTTCCTACATCCAGGGCAGCTTAAAGGTAACTCAGGTCTACAGAGACCTTTCTGGCGAGTTTATATAAAATATTTTCCTATGTGCAATAACAGTCAGGTCTAGATTGGCATGGATGCTTCTTGGAGTTTGGTGATTAGAAGTGGTCTTTACCAAAAGGCTGTGTGTGTGAAGGGATAGCACAAGAAATAATAAATACCTTTTGACACTGTACAACCATCCTATGGGCTTGTTGGCATAAAGAGGTGAAAAGAGAGATACCCAATGCTCTTTTCTCTCTGTTTCTTTAGGAAACTAATTGAGTTCCAGGGTGATGTTGCTGTAGGGCTCTGCTACAGGCCCCCTGACCGGCAGAACCAAGCAGATGAGGCACTCCACAGGCCCTGCTCCTCGTGGGGGATTTCAGCCCCCCTGGCATCTGCTGGAGGGACACCACGGCTGGGTACAGCATGCCAGGATGTTCCTGGAAGGCACAGATGACAACTTCCTCCTCCAGATGGCAGAGGAACCAAGGAACGAAGGCCATGCTGGACCTTGTGCTCACCAACAGGGAAGGGCTGGTGAGCAGTGTGCAGCTACAGACCCCACATCCATGTTTCCATATGTTAGCAGTGCTGGAATCCTCAGTGACTATCAGGGTGACAAGTGACCAAGCCCTGCCCCTTTCCTCTGCTGCTTTTGGTGCCTCTCCATTCTTTATTGACATGTATCCTGGCATCTTCAGTTTCTCATTGGGATGAGAAAATTAATCTTGATGCAGAATTGGCATTTTTGCTGTAAGAAAATCTTACCACCAGAGGTGTGTTTTCACAGCCTGTTGCACCACTTTTTGGGGAAATTCAATATTGATACCGTGCTCTCAGGGTCAGCACAAAGCTAAGCAATTTTTCAATTTTTGCATGGCCCTCTGAAAGCTGATGTGAAAAAATACTGAAGTAGGACAAGTTGCTAAAAGGGAGGTGTCTGTAGCTGCCATGTCATGGTTGTAGGTTATGAGTTCTCATGAACAGTCTTGCATAACTCCACGGAATATAAAATAGTGAAGAGCAGAGGGTCTTTTGCATCATTTTTACTCAGGCATAAACAGCAATTTATGGCTTCGGTCAGACCATTTGCATGTAATTTGAAAGCACGGTAATTCTGAATTCAGATCCAATTCCTTGTGCTGTTGGGGAGTAAGGGATAATACAACAGAATAAAAACTCAGCCACAAAGTGATGAGGCTTCACCTCAACAGGCAAAGCTGCAAATTCCACTAGGATGGATCTAGTGATTGCTGCTGAAGATCTCTCTTAAGTATTCAGACACCTTTGTGAACCCTATGACAAATTCAGTCTATTTTCATGAAGAAATAGCATATCTTAATCCTGTGTGTGCTGAGTTTTTCTTTGGCTATTGTACTGATGCACACTGAGCAGAACAGAAAAACTCAGGGGACTCAGTTATCTAAACATCTCAAATGAGACAATTTGAAGCTGTACGATTCTGAAGTTGCAGCACACATTCTCCCTGGTTGCCTACAAATAGCCTTTCTGCCCAGCAGGGAATTTCATTCTATCTTGACCGATTTTATTCATACATTTAATAATGTTGAACAGTTTCTGCTTATAACAAATACAAGATAAATTATTTTATGTTATGGCTGGAGTAAATTGGATGTGTCTGAGCCCAGTAGTAAAATGGAAGTAATCTGTGGCCTTTGAAACAGTCCAGGATGGAAAGGCTGTAAAAATGGCTCTGGGGCTCTTTGCTTTCCTCTGCCTAATGTTTCACAGAGACACCACATGGAAGAGTCTTTTCTGTGCTGTAAAAAGTATTTCTAGCCTGTAAGCAAAGCCTTTTTGTTTGTTTGTTTTTGCAGCTACATTCCTAGAAATATAAAACCTCAACCTAAAACTTTCAGTATTTCCAAAGTGTTTTCAATCTAGCTAGTGGCTTTTTCTTAGCCATCCACATTCTTTTTTATATTAGAGACAGAGAAGTCAATTTTAATACTTGGATACTGGTTTTCTTAAATGCTAACAAAAACCATTCATAAACACCACAACTTTCAGTTGGTGATGTGTTCTCCACCACTGCATTCCCAAAATAAGGTAAAAGCCAAGGGGTTTTGGGTTATTTGTCTATAAGAAACATCTTTCCACAAACTCAAAAGACAAAATTACTTAGAGCTTACTAAAAGCTATGGTGAATGTTTCTGAAATTCCTTGAAATGGTTTTACAGGTTACTCTTTACCCCATGACTTTATGAGCCCTAGTTATACACTGGAAATGGCCTTGGGTCTAACCCTTGGCTGCAGTCACTCATGGTCTGGTTGTTACCATACTGCATGAGGCTGTGGACTTGGTGGATCAAAAATAGTAAAATGATGTAGTAGTGAAGAGAACTTTTTGGTGTTGTTTTCGGCTACCGGTTTGCTTCTTAAAAGTACCATACTCCAGAGTTGTAGGGCTTGATTAACTTAATATTTTGTACACCATAATTTTCAGCTCCTTAGGATTTGTCTGCGTAGCCACTGCTGATTAAAAGCAAAAAATTAATTTGTTGTTAAGGCTGGAGCAAATGTAATGCTATAAAGTGTAATCTGTGGTTATTTAACATGAAACACAAAGAACCAGAAGAAGTGTTTTCATTTTTATCTGCTCCTGTGCGGAAATGTGAGTTCCTGGAGCAGCAAATGTTGTCAACCTTAGATGACTCATGGTGCTGCTGTCTTTTGAAGGAAGGCAGAAATGCAGGTACACCTCTTAGCTCTCAGTGCTTCAATGCACAATTTGACAAGGAAAAATTGCCTTTTTAGTGGGACTGGAACTTAGGAGATTTCTATTCTGGGCTCTGTTTCTTCACTTCATGCATGACATATGACCAGAAAACAAGCAGAAAGTTACTCAAACTTGTGAACTAAACACAGTAATTAGTGTAATTTTAGTTAAATTGAGTCAGGCTTATTTGTGGAGAAGATATCACACTATTTAGCGCATGATATTAAATGTAATATAAAATCGTTGTGGGAAAGTACTGTTTCAAAGCACTGTACTAATCTTTGGGAAATGGGAGAATTGCACATAAACCTCATTAGTGTTGAGTCCTGGAATTATAATAAGTGAATGAATAAATATTTGCATTATCATGGTAATGGGTGTCAGGACAGCCAGACTTAGATCACAAGTTCAGTTTATTATTCATACAGATTTTTTTAATATCCTTCAGACTAAAATTCAGTACTGGTTTCAGAATTTGCATCTCTTCTGACTGGTATTTATTTATCTGTGAATAACTAAAGCAGGCACCTTCAACCTTAGCTGTCAAATCAATGTGCACGTTAAGATTTCTATGTTTTTAGTCATTTATAATGTAAACACTAAACCTATATATATATACACACACATAAAAAGAATTATTAAAAATGACAGATTTGTGGGATCTTATATGTAGAGAAACAGACAGAGAAATAACAGTTTAGGAGTCTGAGAATAGCCAGTGGTCTATGAAACAAGTGTATGGCATCATTTAAGTATATAAAAATGTCAGCATGCATTACTGACTCACAAAAATCATATGGTTATCTGCTCTCTCCCATGGAAGATTGTATATGCATGTTTATGTCCTGACAAGTCACCCAAAATCCAGTAAAATGTGCATCCACAGGTAAACTAGGCAAACTATGTGATTTTTCAAGTCAGGAAAATACATGCTGCAGAGAGGTGGTATTGGGTAAAAAAAAAAAATAAAAATCCAAGGATGAATTAAAGGAGGAAGGGAAAGTCAACACTCATCCTTGTCCCATCAAAGAGCAGCACAAACTGCTTTTGCATTCCATGGGATCAGAAGGTTTCCCAAGGTTTTCCAACAGTGATGTCCTCCACTGAGAACAAGAAGAAGACCTGGACACAACTTTTGCAAAAGACAATTGTCCACATATGCCTAGCCCCGCCGTAGCGGGACAGGAGCCGACACGTGTGCCACTCTGAGCCCTGTAAACTTCAGGGAAGACTAAAGCACTGTTCATGCCTATACTGCACCAAACCCAGGACCACTACGAGCGTCCCACTATTCCTTTAAACCCAGTAAACGATAAGCTGCCTCTGAAAGCAGCTGCATTCTCTCCCCAAGGCTGTTTACATGAGCCTTGAGATTCGCCGCAGCCAGGCCAACCCCATAGCCTTTGTTGTGTGGATAGTAAGGTGAAGTCTATGCATGTACGTGTATAGCTGAGTACCACCAGTTCCCTAGCCTGGCTGCTGGTAAGTAGTATGGCTGTGATGGCACAGCATTTTCAAAAAGTCAGGTAGCCTGGCTGAAAAACCAGTTCTACCAGTCTCAACAGAAAATGAAGTTAAATACATTGTTTTGCATCCTGTAACAAGCTGGCTGTGGCTTCCTACCTAAGAGTTTAAGAGCAGAACTGGTAAGACAGACGGACGGGGTCAATTTTAGTTCAGCTGTCAGAGAGACAAGAGCTTGCTGTTAGGACCTTGAGACAACAGGAACCTCAATGTTGTCCAGTAAATTGGAAGGGGAAAAAAAAGAAAAGAACATGGCAAAGCAGAGGAATCAGGGGGCACTGGGGGTTATTTCACCTCGTCCATGCATTTCACTTGTCAGAACTTGCCCCAAAAAGGAGCACTGAGTTCATCTCTCAGCCCTCACAACTGTTTATCTCATATAAAACAAGCCCTTTCTATTTACTGGGGGTGTAGAAACTTAAGATTATAAGAAATAAAGATTCCTCTGTTTAAGTGTTACTGAAGAGTGCTTTGGGTCTTGGGGTTGCTCAGAGTTTATAATGCACTGCTAATAATGCTGAATGGGAAAGCCCTTTTGACCTGTTCTTATCTTACTGGTTTTTGTTACGCAAGCGGATGCGAATTGCTGCAAAGTTCAGAAGAGGGTATGGTTTCATTTCTGTTACAATGAGTCAGAAATCAGTCTTCAACTCTTTAAACCACAGAAAAGAACCATAAACAACAAGTTTATATAAAATGTAACTTACTTGATTTTCCCCTGTGAGAAGAAGAAAACATTACAATTTTGGGACTTTATTTTTTTTTTTAAAGCCTATCCATTGTATGTGCATATACACATGCATATGTGTATATACATGTATGATTTAGTTTCTTAGAATATCTTCTTTGACACATGCAACCCCTCATGATATATACAGTAAGTAGCTTAGTGGTAATGAGACAAAAATTGATGTCCACGTCAGGAAAGAACAGACACAGTGACAGAGGCAAACCTCAAAGCAACTGAAAGGCAAGAAAAACACCCCAAGTATGTCAGTGGCTTCTGTTTCAGACCCATTTCTCCCATGGTGTCTGCAGGCTGCAGGGCAGCTCTGCCTGGAGGCAGACTCATCAATAGGTCAGTAGAGACTGATGTGGATTTCCAGTGACATTTCCATAGATATTTTAGTAACTATTTCAATCACAGAACCATTGCAATGTCTGGGGTTTGTGAGCTGGAGATGCAGTCAGGCTTACTCACTTTAACTCTTGAGTGTTCCCAGGGGCTGCTTTCCTCTTTCTGTGCTTGAGCTTTTTAAGGGTCAGAGTATCTGCTGAGTGCATTTTCTTTAGCTCATGATACTAAGAGAGGTAAATTGCTGAATTTTGGATGGGTGAAGATACTTTCTTTGTTGAAGTGGCTGATTTAATACACTGGATCCTGTATCTGTCAATGAGTTCATGTATCTGCTTGCAGAGTTTATGGCCACAGCTGTTTAACTCTCGCCCACGGGAATGGGCGCAGGAAAGTGGCAGGGGGAGGAGTCTCCTTGCACATGAGATGTGTTTGGCCCTTGGCTGAAAACACTGATGTGACTGTCTTTGGTTAGGCTTATTTTGCATGTGATATAATTCTCCTTTCCTCCTCCACAAATTTTAGAGGCAAGTGCAGAATGCTGAGTGGGCTGCGCTCACGCGGTGGCTGAGAGGGGGTTTATTGGCTTCGGCTTGCACATGTGTTTAGGGTGTTGCTGATGCCTCCACCCCCCTGTCTACAGCACTGATAAAGACCTCAAGCAGCACAGGTCCCAGTAGGACCCCTGAGGGCCACCACTTGGCACTGCTCTCCTTCTGGGCTTCAAACCCTACCCTCTACCTTCTGGATGCCACCATCCAGCCAGTTCCTGCTCCCCTGAACAGTCCACCCAGCCAAGAGGAGGAGGTGAAGTCCTGGAGGTGTTTCAGGTGTCTGAGCCCACAAAAGTGCTTCAGAGCTGCTCTATTCTAATTTAGTCTAACATTTATTTGTAAGATATTTGACACACTTCTGTCACAGGCTTTCCTGTTATTTGTCATATAATATTATATTTTAGAGTCTAGAGCAATTTTTATTGTATTCGAGTCATCAGTAGAATGTAAAAAATTACTAGAAACTGTAAAAATAACCATGATAAAATCCTGTAAAATTCTTTCAGCTGCTTGCATTATGTTGTAGATTCTATGATAGGGTTCCTACAGTCAAATATTATGTTTCTGTTCCTTTCTTTCCCAGTGGGAAAGGAGACTTACAGTCCCCTGCTTTCATCACTCTGAATTCTCTCACAAATTACAGGGTTTGAGTTCTGATAGACCACGCACCTATCCCACAACAGGTGATAGGTTAAGTACTTTTTGATAAAAAAATACACATCAGTAAGGAGAACACCTGGATATTATACTTATTTATATTAAATTTATATTACTGAAATCAAAATTTAGTGAAATCATTGTAATGATTTTTTCCTAATGTGTTTAGCATATCTTGGAAAGGAGCAAATGTACAATTCCTTTGACTGATTTTGGCACTGTTCGTTAATTATTCTTCTAGTAAGCTGGGATTTCAGACTCCAGTACGCTTAACTATGGTTTGTTATTCCAATATTAAGACTTAAGGAAAATCTGCCTTTGAGTAAGTTAGTTTGTTCAACAGGAGGATCTCGGGCCCAAAGTTTGTGGGTTTCTGTGTTGTAAACCCAGTCACAGATGGGTGAGAAGAGTCTGTGTACAGTTTTACTGGATTAGGCACATAAAAAATGCTAATAGATTGGGTATAGGTACCTTCCAGCTTTTCACAGACCATTAAATGCACAAAAATGGTATTAAAGCAGTGGTCACACAATTAGAATAACGAAATGAGGGCCTTTAAAAGTGATGGTTCCAGTGCTTATGTTAGTTTGGAGGATGCTTGTTGCTGTAGCATTTTCAGCTCACTTGACTTCACGAGGGAAATCCTAGTAATCATCCTTCATTTCAGCTGCCCCAGTCATTTAAAACAAGTGGTGATTTATCTACCTCTGTCTGTAGTAAACCTTAACAATGTACTGTTGTGTCCCAGGAGGTGGAGAAAAAGCTCGTAAGCTTCATACATCCAGGGGAAAGATGTTGCCCAGAGAGAGGATTGACAGACTCATTGATCCTGGGTAGGTAGTGGGTTTTGGTTTTGTTTCTTCTTTTTTTTTTGTAAAGGAAAAGGTTTTCTTTTGCAGATAAGTACTGACAGAAGATTGTTTTTGTCTTTGGTTTCCTGTATTTGTGCACCTAGAGTCTATGTTCAGAGTGAAGTTTTCCAAAGTAGAAATCAGAGTCATATTCCTCTCTGACAGGAAAACATCTTGGTCCTCTTGTAAGTATGCTGAAAATCATCATTACCAAGATGACAGGTACTATCACTATAAGAAGCATAAAGAATTTCAGGACAGAGATGTATTTGTCTGTGCATGCATGGTTCTCTAATAAAAACAAAGTAATGTAAAATATTTCTGATTTTCAGGTGTATTCATTGATTTTGCATTCATGGTATGTTCTTGCAAAGCTTAATCCTGGCTTTAAAATATTCAGAGTTGCAAAGTGATGCGTTATAGATATGTAGAGTCAGATGTTCTTTTAATTTTAAGAGAATTACGTGCAGTGGGAGAGTATTATTCTAGTTTGTATGTTCTTTTATTTATATTTCAGAAGTGGTACATTTTATACATGCCTCAGCTGTGTAATAATAGTTATTTTACAAACATTTTAATGTCTATGATGATTAAAGTCTTTCCCTGTGTTTATAATTTATTCTGCATATGAATTTATTTTTTAATCTTGGATTCTTAAGAAAATATTTTGAATCCAAAAAGTGGGTTTTGTTTTGCTCGTCTCTACTGGGAATATGTAACATCTGATGAATAAAAACCTACAAACAGAAGATGTGCTTTGATGTGCTTAGATTACTAATTAGTAAATATGAACAGTCTTCTCCTGCAATGATACTTAGAAACTGAAAAAATCCCATGCATTGGGCTCAGCTGCTTGTTTAAAAATAAGCTAACAATAAAGAATACTACAGTATTCTAGTTTAGAACTACAAGCAAATCCTATACCCTTTCAAACAAGCAGCACTGTCATAATATGAAATTAGGAAAGCTTGTGTTTTGCTCATTGGCCACTGTCTCTTCTCTTTCTCACAGCAATTACATAAACCCCCTCTTTGGTAACTGGTCTTGCTTTAGTATTCTCATTAATTTTCTTTAAGATTTTCTTTGACTAACTGTCCTTAGCAGCCATGGGGTGTTTATACACTAGTATTTCTGGAAGCCACTTGAAAAACAGGAAGAAGGAAAGACCACAGAGAGTCACTATTTCTGTGTTTTCCTATTCCATCTGAGACTTTCCTTTCACCCACCCTCTAGAACAACTCTTAGAATCCCTCTGGCCAACATACTGTGCCTCAGCTCCACGTGTTTTTGTTTAACACAGTCCTGCTTAGAAACTTGTGATGCTTGTAGCAATACCCATAACATAGAAAGAACACAGAAAATGGGAGGTTAAGGAAAACTGGTGTTATGGCCAAGGAGCTAATCTTGGACTTGAGTAACTGTTAAGTTGCCAGCCCCATCCATTTTAACAGTGAGCAGAAAGCTCAAGGGTGGTTTGGTTTTAGCCTTCCCACCCTCAGTTATTTCCAAAGGAAAAATAGTAATATTTCACCTTATTCTTGCTTGGTTGGTTTGTAAGTACACTGGAGAAAATATTATCTCCTATATGCTGTGTTCTTTAAACACTGAAGTAATATAGTTTGTATTCATATATTTTCAAACAGATTTTTCAATTTTTAATCAGCAATTTTTCTGTTTATATACAATAATTTCAGAACAGAAACTGTTTTGACCGGAAGTGATCTGACTTAATAATCTTTCAAGTAACCAACATTTAGTATAAACAAATTATTAATTGTTATAAATAAATATAATTAATTAGGTATTCCCTTTAAATATTATTTATTTTAAATGAAGAAATATTACTTATAGTTTCTTTGGAAAACTGGTTTGTCCTTCTGAGAAGTCCTGTTGGAAGTCTCTTAGCCACCAAAATGGGGGGGACACAGCCAAACAGCTAGTTGATAATCGTCCCTCGCTCATGCTGACCGTCAGATTGGGGCTGGTTGGAAGAGTCTCAAAGCAAAGTTCTGCCCAGGAGCACACTCAGTATCCATGGGGCACAGCAGGGCTGCAGGAAGCCCAGCAGGTTGGTAGAAGTGGCAGAAGCAGCAGCAGTGCAGAGATGCCCGCTGTGCCCCGGAGTGCTGCTGGCATCAGACTGTCTCTTCTGAGAACAGCACTTTTGCTACTTGTAGCCTGGATTCTTGTAGGCTTTATTAGTGCAAGGAAGAAAATCTGGCTGCTTGGGTCTATCCTTGGCAGTTCCCACAGTTTTCACTGGCAGGTTTGTTAGTGCAGGGTTGTGTGGGACTAACTTCTGAGCTGGCTGTAACAGCTACAATCCTGATCAATTAAAAGAAGTGGAGTAATTATCTTAGTACTTTTTTCTCTGACACTGTGAGTATAATTCCAGTGCCTGATGAACAGCTTGACCCACCTTGCTCCAGGAAGGCTTCCCTGCAGTCAATTCCCACACTGCTATTTGGCAGCCTTGGGAAGAAAGAGTTCAAGCTGTCTTATACCAACTGTCTGCAGATTACAACCCTGATAGCAGAAAATAACCTGCTTGGAGTCAAATTCTACTTAGCCACCCACCTTGTTTTCCTCGACACCTCAAAGGGAACAAAAATTCCCTGTTCCAACTGCTTTTTCTTTCTCAAAGCTGTGATTTATTTGGAGATTTGTTTGAAATAAAACTGCTCTGTAGAAGAGAAAATATTTGAACATAATTTTCTAAGGAAGATTTGGGCAGATAATGGTCTTGGGCTTTGCAGGTTCATCCTACTAGTAATCAGTATTGTTAACTGACACAATATGGTGTAGGTATATGGAACAGTTCCAATTCAGGTGCTGCTTTCCTGAAGCTCTGTTATGCTTCTCCTCTATGTTCTTCTGTTCTTTAAGTTGCATATATATTGTTTTAAATATTGTTGGTAACGTTTACATTTACTGCTGTCAGGCAACAGATGGAAAAGCTGGAAATACTCTCATTCTCAAATCAGTTTTGTCAGGAAGAATGGGATGGACACAACAAAATAGTCCCATTTCCAGACCAGTGGAAATCTACTACTCAGTTATATTTGGAATACCACAGTAACTATTACTAGTAATTACCCAGTACAAGGTAAAAAATATTGCTTGCAACCCAGGAAACAGCTTTAAAGGCCAATTATGATTTTCTTCACTCCTGTGAAGCCACAAGAGGAAGCACCAGGGGTGGGGGATTTGCCACAACCGTCCTTCTTTCCCCACTTCTCTGCCTCCCAGGTGACATTTCCTTGCAGGAGGCTTGAGTTATCAACTTTGGAAAACTGCCTTTTTCCTCCTCTGTGCTGTAAGAGAAATACAGGGGGCACAACAAAATAATAAATAAAGATTTTAACTCGTGTGGGTGCTGCTGCCTCAGCAGGCTGCTGCGTTCACAAACAGCCCTCCCTGCAACTCAGTCACTGTGGAGACAGGTCAGCAGCAAAGCACCACCTTCCGAGGCAGACAGGACAGACACCAGCAGCAGCCACCACGCCACCATTTCAAAGGGACCCAGCCCCTGCCAAGCCTTGCCCTGCACGGGATAGGTGCCAGCACTGCCTCCCTGGTACGGCCACCACCCTCCCTGGTCACACGGGCACGTATGCAGACCTCTCTTACCCCACTGCCACAGTAACTGTCTGCACGAGAGTAGCCCCAGCAAAGATAACGATTCTGGTAGTGACATTGGAAAAGAGAATCAGAGGCTTCAAAATTCTGACTCAGAAATTGGGTAGAATAATGTCTGTAGAAGCTGCTTCATCTTTTGTAAAGGTGACTTTACCCCCTCATCTGAAGTAAATAACTATTCCCTGCATATTTCCCTTTTTTTTTCTTTGACACTGAGATGTTTTAAATTGAAAAAGGTGAGTCTACCCACAACATCTGCATGCCACATGGGATTCCTGTGGCCTTACCATCTCTCTCCTCATGCACATTTGGTGGGATCTATAGAAATTTTACAATTAATCAAATAATGTCTGAAACAATTGTGATTAATGAAATGGAGACTATTTCTGGGGTTTTTTTTGTAAATTCTACATATATGAAGAAGGAGGATGTCTAAGACTTCCAAATCTTGCAAAAACTCTTGAATTCCCTCTTGGAGTAAGGGTTTCCACAACCTAAAAGTTTGCTTTCAGCAAACTGAAAGCTTCAAGCAATTTGCTCTGTACTTTTAGAATAGACTTGAGATGATAACACCACTTTGTGGCACTATTATCTTATTGCAACTTGATAGGTGATACAGGTTCTGAAATCCAGTGCGATCTTGGATGAACTGCTTCATGGAATGAAAAAATTGCATGGTTTTGCCTCGGTTCAGCTGTGTATTAGGAAGAGCAGAAATTATAGAAATCCTGCCATGCCCACTGAAAACAGTCAGAGAACATCTCATGAAGGTGCTGAGCTCAGGTGAAGCATTTAGCACTGTTATACAATTCAAAATTCCTGGTTCTTATTCACAGGAGGGGAAAAACCACAAGCAGAGAGAGGATCAAACCCTTTATTTTCAAGATCTTTAACCTCCCTGTCCTTTCCACACTTTCATTTTCCTGATAACACAGAGCAAGACTATTCCTTTTCAACCCAGCAAAAAAGAATTCCAGCACAGAAGAGTCAAATATAATCTGATTTGTGGATTTGTTGTGTTGTTTGGGTGGGTTTTTTTGTTGTTGGCATTTCTTATTTGCTTTTTTTTCCCCTTGCACTTCCCCCATGCTGAGCAAATAGAGCAGTACAAGGTAAGGGACAACTCTCAGCACAGTACTACTTGGTTTGAGTGTTTTTATGGTTATGTTCATCTTGACTCTCAGTACATACACATTTCAGGCTGTTTCCTGAAGTGCAGTAGGAATAAAAGCTCTTTGACCCTCTTGGACAAACACAGATTAGCAAAGGGTTCCATACACTGGCAGAAGGATCCATTGGTAATTGTGATTATACTCTGGCATTCAGTTATCTGGGTAGAAGGGAAATATTTATCTATTTTCCACTTCTCTTTTTTACTCTATTGTTTGATTTGAAAGTTCTTACTGTATGGTGTTAAAGGGGATGGTCATCAACTGTCAACAACTGGTTTTTAATGGTCAGCAACAATAAGTATTTTTTTTCCACCCAGTAATGTCACTTTTGGAGTTGTCTCTCACATCACTTTCTTGTACTGCAAAGAGCCACCTTGCTGAGGGAGGATGGAGAATGCTGCAATATGAGATCTTGTCATGGGAGATATTTATTCTGACTACAGTGCAAGGAGTGTGTGTGGGGGGGCACTCCTCACACGGCACACTCCTTGTGGAGGTCTGCATGTACAGAGGGTCATCTGGAGGTCCAAACACCACTTCAGTCTCCATAGCAGCACTTGAGTGTGACTGAAGAGCCCCATGGATCCCTTGCTGGCCCTCTGCAGAGGCTGAGTATCTCCCTGATCGTGCCTGGAGATGACCTTTTGTTCCTGAATTTAAACAGCTGTGGCATTCTGATGTTCTTCCCTTCAAAATGATGGCTCATTTTAGGAAACAGGTCTGTGGTATTTAACAAAAATAGTGGTTTGTCAAACATATCAGTCCCTTCAGGGTTATTAGGTAGGAATGATTGCTTCCCAAGTAATGATCCTAGTATTTTTTAGGTATAACATGTCCAAAACAGTGGAATAAAATTGATATTTTGGTACCTAAGAGTATTATTTAGAAAGTTATTTCACCTATTTTCTAGTATTTTTGTTCTCACAATTTTTTCCTTTTTATAGGATTAATGCAACTGAATTCTGACCTTAAATACATGATGGTGCTAGTACTTCCAGTCCAAAAGGGACCAGAGGTGACTGAATCAAACCCCTGGATCGAAGTAAACCCACTGGATGGAGCGAGGGGCAGCGTGGATCAGTAACGCAGCAGGAAAGGTTTGAGGGCAAATTCCTTTTGTGCTTTGCCTTTGGCCTCATGACTGTTGCATTCCAGCTGCAGACAGTGGTGACAGATTCTCTCTGAGGCCCCAGCCCCAAGCCAGGCCAGCCCCCCCCCGCACTTGCAGACGGTGAGGAGGTTTTTCCTCTCCACGGCGATGTTCCTGGAGGGGGCTTTCTTGGAGGAGAGCCCCAGAGCCATGGCAGCCTGCGCGCCGCTCGCTGCCATCCGCGGCGGGCCCAGCCCCGCCAAGGCCACGGCCACGGGCGATGCCCCTTCTCCCGTGGGCCACCCCCCACCCCCCCGCCGCCCCTGCACCGCGCAGGCTTTGCTCCGCCGTCCTTTTCTCTGCATATTTCTCCACATATCCTTAACCCCTTTTGGAGTGATACCAATCAGACAGGTTTAAGCATCTGCCAGGATGCTTAGGGACAGAAAGACAGGCTGACAGCAGATCTGCTTTACATCCACTGGTGCTTTCTCACATTTCCAGTTAGTGACAGAAACAAGGCTCCTCCTTAATTGAACAATAACCAATAGTGAGCAAAGCCAAAATATTGCTGCTTTACAGCTCACTGGACTTCTAGTAACACTGAAGAAGTAATGCTTTGTCTGCATAATTCAGTCACCTCTTCCTTAAGCACTGGCTAGGAAGAGGAACAAACTAGAAAGCAGAGGACATGAGCCATACAAGAAAGGTCAAGGTTTCTCCATACTTGCTTCAGAACCACAACTCTCTCATTTCTATTCAGCTTGAATACAGTTGAATTTACAGATTAAAAACAGAGCCTACAGAAAGCTTGACCATTACTAAGTTTATATTAATTATGGCATTATTCAATAGAATTTTCTTCATTTAAATTAATTTTGTTTCCAAACACCTACAGCTTGAACTTCTGAAATAATTTACAGATATTCTTATTTGGGTTTTTTAGTTTTCAATAATTTGTACAGAACAATAACGCATTCTTTTTCTAAGGAAGAAAAAAAAATTTTTTCACTACATCTAGACAAGCATATGAAAGTAGTTTTTAAAATTTCTCTAAATGTTTTTTTTAAAAAAATTAATCTTTATGCATATTTTAAAGGATTTTCACTATTGCTGAATTGACTGGGGTGGTTGTTTTTTTTGCTGCAGGTAAGTGTTTATTTGGCATCAGAGCACAGAAAAAAACCACAAAACCCTAAGACAGACACAGAACTTGCTTCGACCTCTGTGCCACAGCTCAGCCAAGTCTGCACAGACATCTTTGGGGAGAGAGATTTCTCCTCCACACTGTGAAGCATTCATTCCAAGCAGATGCTGCTCTGCATCGTGCTCCTCGTTGCTGATCTCTAGCCTGGACTTCACAAACCTCCTCTCTGCTGAATAGGAAAATTCTGTATGACATACCTTACTGTCTTTTACAGGCCCTTCTGAATTACTGGACATGGCAGACAGTGAAACGTAAGTATCACCTACTCTGCTCTCTACAATATGTGCATTAGCCTATCAGAATTGTTTTTCAAGTGCAAACTTTTGAATAAAAAACTTCAAAAGCAAATAAAAGTCCCCCTAAACACAAACAACAACTATCTCATATATGGATTTCTGGCCTAAAATGTTTACTGAATTCCTTAAATTACTTCCAAATATTTGTAAGATAATTTGCTTTCTTTTACTAGTTAAGCAATTAATCATTCATCAAGGCTTTTACACCAACTTCAGAGTGCTGGACACAAAGAGGCCTCTAGCCCACCTTTAATTAAGATGGAACACAAAAGTTTTGCTGAGACCCAAGGAAATAATCTGTTTACATAGAGGTCAGGGAATGCTTTGTGACCAGCTTCAGCAAGAGAAGACTAAATCCCATGCTGCACAGCTACAAATCGTATTAAAAAAATTAGCTTCAGTCAGCTCAGGGCACTTTCTGAATACACAAATCAATGGTAATTAAAGCGGATTATGAAAAAGTCTTTATGTGACTTAAGTGAGCCAGAGGTGCAGGGCCAGATTCTTCCCTTGTACTGACAGGTTAGAGATTTCTACAAGCCTAAGGAGGCGAGGTCTTTCATTTCCTGTGGACCTTTGAACCTGTTTCGGATGGAAAATCCCATAATAATGGGGGGCGGGGCGGTGTTGTATTTTTGAGACTCCTCTGTAGTTTTTCCCCTCCCTCTCCCATGATGCTGCAGAGCACTCTGCCATCAAGATATTGCTTAAACACACTTGATCTGTTACCCCATCCCTAAGATCCTCAGAGGGAGCCCTCTGGTGTTATTTGCTCCATACCATCTACTTCCCTGATTTGGACACTGCAAAAGGGGACAAGGAGAGATAAGGAGCGAGAGGAGATGCTTCAGCATCAGTTTGTCCACTCTTGTCTCACCCGCAATGTGCAACCCTGTGTAGGCAAAGTGATTTAACTGATCATAGATAAGCAATAAAACTGCATTTGTGTAAAACTCGCATCTTCCAGTGATACATGTGATGGACCCTTAGGGGAAAGCAAAAGGGAAAATACCTGTGCACAGCCACAACACTGATGACTAGAGATGGTAAGAAAATGAATCATCATCAGTGTCTCCCTGCACTATCACTCTCTGGAAATTTTCAGTGCAAATACAACAAATAAAATGATGACAGCATACTGCAATCCAGAGAACAATCTGCATCTGTTGTGTTGACTAAATTTTATAGAGCCTGCTCTTGTACAGCAAATAAATACAAGAACCAGAGAGCAAGATAAGGGTCAAGGTAACCCATCTCACTGAACAACCAAGAGTTTCAACTGTCTCCAAATGTACAAGTCCTGAAATCCTCCATGTAAAGCGAAATGAAAATGAAGGACACATGCAAACACATTATAGTTGGGTGGAGCTCCAGGAAAAAAACTGGCCCGGATACCTTGCAAAAGGCAGTTTAGACCCCAGATGTAAGGTATTGAAAATTGACTACTGACAGCAACATGAACGCCAATGACTTCCTTCTCAGGAAAACTTGTGGGAAATAATTTTGAAATCACTACAAAGTGCTGGAAAAGGCCCAAAGGACAAACAGAAAATAGACAAAACTATTCAAGAAAGTCTATGAAAATTCATTACATTAAATGAAAACCGAATATTTAAGCTCCTACACGCACTTTCTTCCTGGTTGGTGGATATATCAATACTCATGGGCCTTGTGCTCTTCTGTTACCATTCCTGGGAAACTCCTGGGTACCAGGGCTGCCCGCTGCACTTCCTCTCATGTGATGGAGAGAAGAGACAGGGGTGCAGTGGGGGCACCAACAGAATATTGCAACAGCAATCAATTAGAAGTTTTCCCTTTCCCTGATGAGCTCCCAACTCTGCCATGCACCATAGTTCCCAAGCTCCTCAGCTCCAGAGCTGCTGGAGGCAGGGCTGGCAAAGGACTTTTGACCTCAGTGCAGAGGTCAATAACAGTGCCCCACTGAAGGGACAAGGGAGATGAATGCAGCCCCTCAAGAGGCTGCAGTTAGGCCCCAGGATGCTGAAATGGACGATTACCATGATCCAGTTGAAATGTTTGATGTGCAGGAGGACAGAGTAGCGCCTGGCCAGGTCTGAGCGAGCATGGAGTTTTGTCTTCTGAGATGGTGCCTCCTTGGCAAGTTTCATCTTTCCTGAGGTCATGCATTATTTTAGAGAATGGCCCTTAAATCGAAAAGTTTTCACTGGAATTGCTTAAATTTGATGGTCCAGTTGTGACAATCACCTTTTTTTTTGGCTAGTAAATCACATCAGGTAATAAGGGGTTTTAATATATGATTCTATGTTTTAATAGCTATCTGATGTATCTGATGAATATCAAGGTGAAAACTTAATAGAGCTCAGGAAATAAAAAATATGCATATGTGAGATGGAGGAAAAAGAGACTATGATGAAGAAAGAGGGAAGAAAATAAATTAAAGCAAACCACTGTGCATTGCCCAGGATATCCATCCCCACTGCTGTTGATAAGCTGCTGTGAAACAGCCTCTTCAAAAATACATAAAAATACAATGTTCAGTTGGCACATTGTCCTGAAACTGCTTGGAAGTCTCCTACTTCAGCTTCTCCTACATCTGCTTCTCACATATTACCCACCCTGAACAGTTAAAATAAGACTGAGGGATATCCAGACATATACAGTGTGACAGCAGTTTCTAAAATAAAACAATCTTTCTCACACAATAGCATTTGTAACTGATTTAATGTTAAATTTGTAATTCATATTTACTCTGAAACTTGACAAGTTTTGTCACTTTTGGGAGACTGTACTATAATATCTTTAAGGAAATTTTATTCTTCTTTTAATCTGTTATAAAATACATTCACTTCTTTGACCAAAAACCCAGTAGCCATTTACATTCTTGCTATATAAAAAGAATTATGACCATATGGAAAACTTATTTTTCCCTTTGCTGCTAGTTGAACACATTGTCCCTGGTACAACAGGCAACTTAAAATTACTCTGAAGGAGTGACATTGCTTTGACTGCTAGAAATGGAGGCAGTATTGATGATTTTCTGTATAAAACTTGAATAGCTGGAGATCTTGTGATGTTTCCTTATGGAGAATATGCAGAGATCTTGGAGGGCACAGGAAAGGGTCTGAGTTACCAACATGTCTGAGAGATTTTGTAGTCAATCCTGGTAACAAAGCACTGAAAAGCTCCAATTAGAGGTTTAGAATTTTGGGTGTGTTGCAGCCTGAATAAACAGAGGGTTGGCCAGACTCTCTAGGCCCAAGCTTTAATGTAACACTGGAGATAGATGAGGAGTTTGGTTAACTTGGGGTAAAAGGGCAGTGGAAGAAGCAGCTTCCCAGAAGGCAGCAGTGTGGATGGAGAAAAAACCCAAGCTGCTATGTTTGTATGTGTGCTGCTGGTGTTGCTGTCTCCCTGTAAGTGCTGTCTCTAAGCCTACACTGCCTGAGAGTACTGCTTTATACTTTTAAGAAAGTATTGGGTTTTGTACCATTTTATTCTCACCTCTCTCCAGCAAACCAAAACCTTCCATTGAAGCCAGAACCGGCACAAAGCTGTGAGCCTTCTCCCAGCATCCCTGCTAGGGGCAGCAGTGGCAATGTGGATAGATCAGCTGAGAAAACCTTTGGTGCAGAGTGAATGAACCTGCATGCAAATGGTAGTGCAAGGCCCAATCTTAGGCTGAGATATGACTTCAGTCCTTTGCGTTTATTTACAACAACAAAAAAAAGGGTCTGGGTAGGTGCCGTTGGAGCCTAAAGATTAAATTCTTAATCTGTTCCAGTGACATGCATATCTGATAACATTATGAATTTGAGATTTAATGGTCTTGAGTAGCTTAAATTTATTAAACTTCTATTAAATAAGGATTGTCTGGGTGTAATTGAATTACTGAAAACACTCAAAGCTTACTTGAATTAAAAGAGATTAAAAACATGCAATAAATTGAGAAAAAAACCCTTGATTTTACAGGAAAAGAAAATAACCTAAATAAAGTTTAAATGAAAACAATGAAAAGTAGTTCAGGAATTTTGCAACACTAGATGAAATCAGTTTTACACATATATTGCTGCATTAGGCAATGTACTATTTAACTGGAAGCAAAGATAGGTAATTAAAATTAAATATTTGAATTATCAACAGAACTTTAGCAAATGTTTAAGCTATGAGCATAACTTTTCTGCTATTAATAGCCTCCCAAAATCTGGAAATTACTGAGTTAGTTGGATATTTGCCGTAACCTCTGCAAGATCTGGCCTCCAGTGTACTGCCCGGCCCTGACATCGCCGCCGCTGCCGCCGCTGCCGCGACCGCCCCGTCCTGCCGTCCTGCCCCCCTTTCTGCGGGACGCGCCGAGGGACGCGCTCGCCGCCACCGTCAGCGAGCAGGCCCTGGGGGGGACGTGCCCCGGCCCCGCGCACCGAGACTCTTTCCCTGGGTGAGGGATCGGGGGTAGGCCCCGCGGTGGGGGGGGGGGCGCGGCGGGTTAACGGCCGCGGCGCGCGCCGGGCGGCAGCGCCCCCGGGGTGTCCCATCCTATAAAGGGTCAAGGACACCTTTGTCAGGGATACGTCTATGGAGATGCTCTACTCAGGGCTTTCTCACTGTGGCAGAGCTGAGATGAATCCAGCAAAGTAACACCAGCAGATCTTGACCTGTGGTCTATTAGAACATCACTGGGAGTTCCTGTCCTCTGTTTTTAATGAACTTAGAAATCTGTAGAATTAATTAGGTCCTGAAACCACAAATATGTTACAATTTACCCTGTGAAGTTGCCCTGCTGATATACATTGAATTGCAAATTACAGGAAAATATACATATTTAGCATGGTTAATAATATTCTTAGTTTTGATAATTACTGAAATAGAGTATACTAATGTCAGTTTTATTATAGTTTTTGGATAATTCACTGATTAGTTGTAAATAAAATGTAAGGAAATAGGATTTTGTAAAATAATAGATGCATGCAGCATTTCAACCTGTTAAGATAAATACTATTATTTTGACTATTATTTTGTACTTTATTTATCCATTTACTTGTACAAGTATATAGGAAATTTAAATAACCACTATTTAGTAAATAAATATATATATATTAGCATGGAGGATTCAAAAATTTGAAGCAATCTTGTTTGTTCTACATCTTTAGATCCTACAGAGCACAAATAATTCTCTTTCCTAACTTCAGCACTGAAGGAAGGTGAGTTTGTTCATTCACTTAGAACAGTGTCACAGAAGCACCTATCACTATCATTTTAAATACTGATCATTCCTTGTCTTCCCTACACACACTCCTGTAGACTACCTGCATCACTACTAATTTCTTAAGATACTGAACACCTTAATCAGCAGGGGTTCAACTGCATCATCAATTTGAGCTATATGGCAGTAGTATGTTTGTTTGGCTAGGAGACAATTTTTTTTCTGTCCATCTTGGCACTTACTTAAAGTTAAAGATGGTGTTGTTCCTGCCTCTTCAATGCCTTCTATCACTTCTGCCTTACTATTCCTTTCCAAAGGACTGGCTTCCTGATAAGATGCTTCCTCCTCCTCGCTGTCTGTTTAGAAAACAACTTCCAAAGCACACGGGCATCCTGTGCCTGAGCCGACTCCCCCTGATAAAAGATTTCTTCGATTTTCTGTAGAAATCGTTACGAGTAACTGTTTCAAGTCAGTTATAAGATGATTCATTTGTAACTGCTTCGAGTCAGTTAAACGTCAATAAAATAATAAAGAGGCAAATCAGCTGGATAGTGGTTATTCTTTTCCAATCCATCCAGTCACTGCAGTTAAGCTGTTTGAAAGCATGCTGGTTGACCAGTAAAAGGGAGAAGAGGATACGTAGGATCAGCAGATGGATTGGTCAGTTCAAGTGTATCATGTAATTAATAGCTATACTGGTAACACACTGGAGGAGCTGCAGCTGTCTGCTGAGACTGGAGGGAACAGCTGGCTCTGGGAGAGAGGTTACAGGGGGAAAGCCAGACCAAGAACAAAACAGTTTATTTTTTATTTATTTATATATATAGACATATTTATTTATATATATATATTTATTTTTTTTTTATATAGAAAGTAAAGAGGGAATCATCCAGATTTGTCTTTTGTAATTCTATCACCTGACCTACTTTAAAGTTCCTAACAAATGGCAAAGTCATCTCAAGAAAACTGAGATCACCAGGTTGCTGGGACCTACTGAGCATATTACTTCTGCACTGAGGAGCTAAACAGAAAACCTCCACATTTCACTGATCAACTTCACAAGTAAAAATGACCTGCACTGGACCTTGCAGGAATTATTTTTTTTTTTCTGCTTTAGAACATTGGAAAGAGATCTAAACACGGAACTGGTTTATGCTGGCTCTGGTATCAGCATGAACATTTTTCTTTTGAGAAGGCAAAAATTTCTGGATATATAAAATATTGGGTCCAAAGAGACAGAAACAGTTCTGCATGGGTAATATATTGCTAAAATACTCATAAAAAGCCTTCACTTTTGAAAGCTTCATGTGACTGCCAAAATCCAGCACCTACAAAGAGGGAAATGAATGTCACCTTTTGTTTGTTTGTTTCCAAGAGTGGCATCCTTCAGTCTGGTCTTGTGAGTGAACTCTGGCTGGCACCAGGCCCCGTTCAGCCCCTGCCATGCTGAGAGTTTCCATAATCTTAGATCTTTCTGGTGCTGTGAGATGAGGCAGGTCTCTGTGTGACAGAGCTGCAAAGGCCAGAAGGGCTGGTACTGTAAGTGACTTAATCTCTTTCCTTCCCCAAGCAGTTCAGTGCTCCGTGATCCATACCAGCCCAAAGCAGCAGATCTCTGGCTGAACTTGTGCAGATGTTTAATTAAAGTGAGAATAAAAACTGAATGGCATGTCCCATTAAAGTACCTGACTTGTTCTAAATTTTCCTGTTCTTTGTAATGACCGTGTCATTCCAATACTCCTACAGGTGTGTTTTCTCCAGGAAACTGCTGTGCTCCCTGGCTCCTAATTCCAAAAGAATCACTAAAAATAAGAGTACGAGTGGATATATCTACATAGCTGATCTATTGGTTTCACAGACACATCTGTAGCATCATTTTTAATACCCTAATTCTGAAAGGCAATTGTGATTTCCTTCTTCAAACAGAAAAGGACTGAATCACAACTACTTGTGACAGCATCTGTGTGCTGATGACTGCTGTGGGTGGATTTCTGCCCTCACTTGCAGAAAGGAGGTGCCAGGTCTCCAACCCCCAGCACAGGAGGGACAAACCTAAGCAGGGTTCTGCTGCCTGATGGGGGGCACAGCTGCAGTTTCATTTCCCTGCTTTGCTGCTACACCCTGAGACTCACAGAAGGAGCCAGGAATTTTAAAGCAGTGCAGTACTTAAAGCACTCTCCTTGGAGACCCAACAACAGCAATTGTTTACATTAGAAATGCCTCTTATTGAGCGATTATAACTTTCACAGGGTTCTTTCCCTCCTCACTGAAGCCTCAGAAGCAAGACCTGATTCCGGGCACCATGTATTTACATGGGTGTGCGTAAGTGCTCACAATAATTTTTTTTCAGAGATGCAATTGCACCTGAAAGTTATCCAAACTTTTTTTTACCTAAAGCAATTGAACTGTTGTTGCTAGGGAAAAACATGCTTGTAAAACAGACTAGATAGGAAACTGAATGACTAGAACATCATTCAGTGGGAAGGAGACCTAAAGAGTTTCCTAAACCAACCTCCTACTGGAAGCAGGGTGAGTCAAGAAGCCAGACCAAATTTATCAGGGCTTTATCCAGTTAACCTCCTTGGAAATCTCCAAGGATGGAGCCTGCTCAGCTTCTTTTGGCAACCAGCTCCACAGACTTTCTCCTGGGGAATAGCTTTTCCTCCCCTCACAGACCATTAACCTTTGGGAGACACCCTCCCTGTGTTCCTCCCTGCACCTCCTGGCATACCCTCCACTTGCCTGCTGCCCTGGAGAGAACTGCCTGTCTCCTGCAGCATTTCAGCTGCTGCTTATCCCCAACCATGGGGAGATATCTGAGTGAGCTTCCATTAACAGGTGACATTTGGGAGAAGGCAGCAGTTCTGGTAGCACTGGCTTCAACACCCTTGCAAAACCAGCAATAAATACTTGCAGGAGCTCTTTGAATATTTGTGTTCTTGGTGCAGCTCCCTGAAGCAGCTTCTCTCATGCTTCTACCTTTCTTCTTCTGCAATGTGTCAGGAAAATAGCATTTAAAAAATAGCATCAGTGTTAGGATAAATCAAATCCACTGTTTTCAGAAGAGTTGAAAAGTATCAATACTTCTTTTTATAGACCAACAGCTTATTACCTGAAAATTTCTGGGTGATCTGGAAAAATATGTTTATCACTCCATTTCTATGTAAAAGTGAAGGCTCTAGCTGAGGATCAGTTGGAATGCAAGGGGGGGGGGTTGATTTCTGCTGAATCTGGGGGTCGTAAATTGGATAAGGGAGGGTTATATGGGGGCACCAGACCCCTTTGGGTTAATTTAGTGTCTTTATTTATTGTTGTTTTGAGAATGTTTGTAAAATTGTGGTTTGCTTGTGTTGTTTTTGAGGGGTTTTGAACAAGCTCTTCACACTCTCCCACTTCAAAGAACAGAGAAAAGGGGAGAGGAGGAGACTCCCTGCTTCCCAAGGAGAGAGATTTCATAATTCAGTTCCCCTCCATATTTACAGAAATACCTGACATAAGCAGCAAAGATAAAACCTGGAGCTCCTATGGTGCCACGTTCAGCCTCACCCAAGTAACTTACACTACAGAACTGCCAAATCCAATAGGGAGGTTATGGGAGTTCTGGGTCCTTCCCTGCCCCTACCCAGCCACTTCACCTGTTAACTGTTGTTACACATCTTAGAAATGGATTTTGAGATCTGAAAGCCTCTTCTAGCAGAGGGGACAGCTCTGTGCAGGACGCACCTCAGGGCGGCTCCGTGGCTCCCTCGCCCAAGGAAGCGCAGCCTGCACCACACATTCCTCTCACCTTCCAGGGAAAATCCTCTTTTCCTGTCGTGGTTCTTTCTCAGCTGAGCCAGCACAGCTCTGCCCGTGCAGTGGCTGGCACAAGACAGTGCAACATTCTCAGGCAAGCAGGATGAGCAAAGCAGCTCTGATGGCAGCTTCAGCCTGGCTTTGCAAAGCCCTTCTAGAAATGCTGATGTAGGTCAGCTTGGCCACCCGTTTTTACTATTTATGGATTTGTCCCTCAGAAGAGTACCATGGAAGGCCACCTGGATTTCATATGTGTGCAGATGAACATCTGGTTCACAGGCATTCACATAAAAAGTTCTCTTGCTTTTTGAGGGACTTGCATCCAAACTCCATTAAAATCTGTGGTTTGTCAGATACACAAAACACTGCCAGAGAATTGCAGAGTAACAGGCTGAAAGTGACAGAGAAAGTAACACTTACAGGGTGGAAGCAGCATGGAAACTGTCACGGTGGGATTTACTGGAAAATTATTTGGCTTCAGATACCTTATGATATCAAAATATGAATAGTTGTTTGTATTTCTCAACAATTGTATGTTGTAGTCTAATCATCTTCAATTAAGTCTTGGGGTTTACTGGGTGGAAGATTGGTTTTGACAGTTTATTTTTGTGAATGTATTTGATTCTAAACTGTATGGTCTTTGAGTAAGGGAAAATTTCTTCTGATTTTGCAAAGAAGAGAATGACGGATGGACACACAGAGCATAAGGGCTGTGCTATCTTCCAGCTTCCAAAATGTTCCACATAATCATTTACTATTAGCTCTAATTGACTTTGAAGCAACAAAAGCACACTGAGACTTTTCCAGACAAGTGAAGTGCACACGCACGGCTGGGTATCAGCACAAAAGGGGTGTAAGTGCTTCAGGAAAGTTATGGCTTGGCAGAAAAGGAAGAGCAAGAAAAGAGGAAAGAGGGTTTTTTTGCAGCTGAACTTGGGGGCTTTTAAAGATTGATAATGGGATTGTTGGACAAGATTTGCTATCCACAAAACCCTGGGACTTGACAGCAATTAAAGGCTTTGGGAAAAATCAGAGCCTATTATCCAGGCCTAATGACTTAAGCATATTGAAAAGTTTCCCTTTACAGCCTCTTTTTGACTGAGGTATTTCACTTTCACTGAAATATTTGGCTACATTATCCTGATAGATCTTTAATCAGGAACAGGAATATTTATTTAATGTCCATCCCAGGCACTTATCAATCTAATCCATTCCAGTCATTTCCTTCCTACATCATCTGTTTTGCACTCTGATCCAAACTGTTCCTGAACAAGGAAATTCCACTTCCCCACTAATTCAGTTTCCTTCCTCATCTTTTGCATTCCTTCCTAAGTGTTTTCTACACACCAGACCCACACACCACCTTCTTCTGCTCGTGCAACCACCTCCATGGAAGGGAACAAGCAGGGAGCTAGAGGGTGATTACTTAAAAGCATCATGGGAGGGGGGGTGGGCGGTCGGTGGGCTGTGCGGGGGGTGGGGTGGGGGGGGGGGGGCTGTGGGTGGTGGGGGCCGCGGTTGTGCTGTGTGTGGGGCGGGGGGCCCTGAGGGGGACTGGGTGTGAGGCTGGCGTGTTCCAGGTGTGGGTCTGGGGGTCCCAGGGGGGGGTCTGCATGTGGGTCCGAGAGGTTCCAGGGGGGGCTGGGTGTGGGTCTGAGAGGCTCCAGGGGGGACTGGGGGTGGGGCTGGGGGTCCTATCTATTCATGGTTTTCCATAGTGGTAGTTGCAGTATAAACAGGGGTTGAGTTTAAGTACCTCAGGCAGCTGCTAGTGATAAGCTTCACCTCTTCACTACCTACAGGCTTGATTGCTGGATTTCAGTCTCAGACACTCTTGACTTTTGTAGTGTTTGTCAGTGTGCAGGTTTCAGGATCAGACAGTGTCAGGAAGAATCTGAGTAGCTGTACAACTTTAACTTACTTCTTAAATCTTTTCTAGTCTATGCAGATGGTCTGCTTTGATTCCAGTTTCCATGGAAGACAAACAGACCAACAAATACTGACCTTACCTTGTTAACAGCAAATACAAAATGGACAAAATAAATTATAGTTCACAAGTTAGAGTGAAATAATTTTTAAGTTTACTAGTAAAAAATGAATGGTTATCCTTCTTTATAAGGGTGTAAGTTGACAGTTCACTAGAATACTGTCTTAATCTCAGATATGTGAGAGTTTATTCCTGCAATACAACTTAAAAGTCTAAATCAAGTGTCTCCTTCCTAAGAAAGACAAGTCAAACCCTTTCGTTTGCTCTCATTAACCAGTTCTTTTCTCACTTTCATATCATCTCCATTGCCTTATCTGAAGAGAAAACACCACTGAGGAGCAGCTCCTTTTGACTTTATGTAGGTCAAAACTGTTTTCCCTTCTTGGCTCAAAACATACACATGTAGATGCATTTACTTGACAAGAAAAAGATATTTAGGAACAGAGGAGAGTGTGTTGCTAAGAAATAGTATCTTTGGCTTTCTGTTCTGCTTCTAGATGGATTTAGACCTTAAATGGTTAATAATTGTCTTCCAATAGAGAAATTAAATGTAAGGAAATATTTTTCTATTGCCCTAAGTGTCACTGGTGGCAAGTTGACAGTTGTTGGCTTTCCCGCAGGTACCTACAAGAATATTTGTGCTCAAGAACTGTTAATGAAGTTTCTGAGTAATTGTTAAACTATTTTTCCCTTACTTTTTGTCCAACTTTATCTATCCTGCAGGTTGAGAAAACTCCTTACAGCATGATCAGTTATGATTCAGCATGAAGCTTTTATGTTAACTATTTCACTTTGCTGGCATGTATGAAAGCTATTTTATGTAAGATGCCTTGCTGTGAATGAGTTTGAGGAATCTTTTGCCTCATTATTTGTTTGCCTATCAAAGAAGATCCTCTTCTAAAAACTACATAGGTTTTGTATCCTTGAGCTAAAATAGGAAAGTTATTTTTCTATCATTGTACAACAGCATTGTACAATCAACCTTTCCCAAACATTTGTAATTTGCTTTTTTCGCTGCAACTGCCCTGTACAAAGCCATCTTGGATATTAAACTTTTTGAAGTTACATCCCCAAACCAGAAAATCAGTGCATTGTTTTGGGGGTAGTTACAAGCATTCATTTTTATTTTTTTTTAATATATGAAAAACTCATATACAGTAGTTTAGGTTATATTCACTATTGTGAAGTGGGGTGCTGGGGATTAGGTTTAGGTCTTGGGAAGACTTGCTACACATCAAGAATATTATTCTGGATCAGTAATATCAGAAGCAACTTTTTCAAAGTATGTATTTTTATTTTTGGGGTGGCACAGATATAATAAATACACTTGTTTCACTCTAATTATGTCACTAATGCTTTTCTTAATATCTTCTACCATATCCTGGAATGCCTTCTTTGGTGGAAGGGAATTCCTCAGTGATTCTCGGGTGTCATGTTTTCATGCTAACAAAGTTAACATCAACAATCAAACCTGTAATAAGAAGTTCCAATGAAGATAGTCTTTACTGGATTTTTAAATTTCCTTTATAACTGAAGTTGAAAAAAAAACAAAACCAACCAACCAAAAATACTTGTGGTTTCCTTCCTTAACTGATTCTCAGTCATGTCTCTTACAAAATGAATGTTTGAGTGATATTAAAAAGATACATTGGTTACAGCAGTCCTAACACTTCCATGACTACCATCATTATTTAAATAAGCCTAACCTCGTGTTTTATGTGGAGAGAAGCACAAATGAGTAAGGATAACTGGCACTTGAATTTATGATGCAGGGTGCTGAGTCAGCAGGATGCCCAGGCTGCAGCCACTGCCACCCTGCAGCCAATGCCACCCTGCAGCCACTGCCACCCTGCAGCCACTGCCACCCTCCCCACAGCCCAAAGCAGCAGTTGGGGCTCCTGGGTTGGTGGTGGCCAAACCTCACGCGGCAGCTGGTGACACAACCACATGGCCACGGTCCCCAGAGGCTGCTCGTGCCAGCCCCAGAGGTAAAGAGCTGCCCAGCAGCCAGGGCAGGATCAGAGCTTCACATTGCAAATGAGTTTTAAACCATAAAAGAGTCCCAGTGCATTTTCTGACCTGACATCTACCTACTTTGCTGGGCTAATGGGAGAGTGGTGGTGTTGCATTTTTGGAGCTGAGAGAATGGCTATGATCAGATAGCCTAACCATGAAATAGTGCTTTGAGTTTCTCATAACATAATAAATATGGTACCAATCAGCAGGGCTTTCTGAACCTTACCTTTGTGATTTCAATTAAAGGAAGGGAAAAGGGGGGTTTAATGCTGTCTTGTTTTCCGCAACTCCAGTCTTTTAATAAGCTTTCTAGTCTTGACTGCTTGTCAAACTTTATTGAACCACTTAAATTGATTGTTTTTCCAATTTTGCAACATCATCTCTAAAGCAATGAATCCAGTGAACTAAGCAACTTCTCAGTGTTATTTCTGTCTAAAGAAGAACTGTTTGGAAGATTGTCCAGCTCTTGATATGCTGGAGTGTGTATTGGCAGTATTTTCACAAAGAAGCAAATCTGATACAGAGCCATGGCAGAAGAGTAATGTGCTAGGCAGTTAAAGGAAAGAGTGCGTTCTTCCTGAGCTTGATGGACATGTAAATAATGAGCGAGATCCTTCTTTAGCAGTTTCAAACATTTTACAAACCCAATGGTATTTTCATCAAGATGTTTTTATTCCCCCAAACTTCTCTAGCTACATAAATTCAGTATTATGGAAAATGAACATGCTCTAATAGTCTACTTTTATTGAAAACAAGGTTGGCTACAAGAATAGCATTAGATTTTTAAAGGGTGAGTTAAAATGGACAGGTTTGTGTCTTTACACTTGACTGTAATTTCCTTTCTTGGTGTTCTGTTGGTGTTGCCTGTGTTGTAGTATAATTTAGTTAATGCTCTGAAGTAGAATTTGGCTCTGTATTTAATTTTCCTCAAATAAAGGTTTTGCTGAACTTGTGAGTACTGCTTCTTTAGGCTTTTTTCCCCTTGAGAATAAGCAAAAGATAAATGTGAAATTCTGAGAGTGCTGCAGCCTTGTCTTTAAATATTTTGAGTGGTTCACCATCTAGCAAACCTTTTAATGTTAAAATATTTTAATTCCAGCTATATTTTCCAGGCTTCAAGTGTGATAAAGACTTGTTTCTGAATGACACTACAAGCACTGCATCTCATCAACAATTAATAAAACCAATCACCCATTTTCAATACTTTATTTGTAAATACTTATATACTGAGTCCATCTACTTTATGCACACTACAACACAACTAAAATTATTTTTTGATTCATTACTTTTTTGAGAATGACTGAAGGCAGGAACCACTGCAGCCACCCAGAGAGTCAAGTCCCTGTTCTTCAGCTAGATTTCATGGACTGTCATAGGGCTGTAGTAGTTTCATGTTTTTGTCATAAGTTTGCTTGTAAAGCTAGCTGTAAGTTAAGATTCATCCTAGATGGAATCACGCAAACCCTGCTGGGTCTTTCTATGAATCCTCATTCCTGGGAAGCGAGGATTAAATAAATGTTGTGGTCAATAATGTAAAAATATTACAGTTTTGTTTACTTCACAAATGCGACTTGCCCACAAAAACATGCATAACCTTAATGATTTGAGGCCTGATCTGGCTCTTCTCACAGGTAACTCCCACTGAAGCTCAGCAGGAGCTTTACCTACAATAAGGTATCAGGTCAGGAGCAGAGACAACATTTGGAACTTGTCTACAGAGAAGAGAAAGATGTGTCTAGGGAAGCCCAGCAGAAGTTTACAGAGGACTAACATGCTTGCCCTCATCTTGGCCATTCTGTTTACTTTTCAAAGGAGAATTATCAGAATTAGACAGAATTATCTAACATTAAACCTCTGTTCATAGAACTTGCTGTATGTGCCCACTCCAGTTATTTGGGTATTTGATACCTACTGCCAAGAAGCTAAAAGGAGACCCAGATAGGGTCAAACACCTCCTAGCAGCTCCCTGGGCTTTGGAAGTTCATCAGTGTCATGTGGAATTGTGACCTGGCTCTTTAGGGTGGCTCTTTGGCTACAACTTAGAGGGAGAAAAAAAAAAAATTTTCAGTGTACTGAATTATGGAATGATTTAACTGTGTATGCAGAAAAATCTACAGTGTGTAGCAGATTACACAGATCTACCTTGCTGACAACAGAACAGTTTTCACTAGTTTTTTTGGGACTGTACAACCTGGAGAAGAAAAGTCTCAGAGAATAACTATTAAGATATATAAATGCCTGAAGTACGGTGCGTGGTTTAACTCCACACTATTATTTTAAATTTAGTTTATTCCAATTATTAAATTATTATCTCAACCTTAGTAATCAAAAAAAAAAAACCCAACAAAACCAAGCAAATAAAAAACCCACTAAAAATGTATTTCCATATCCACCATTTTTTGGCATTTAGCTGCCTTAAGGAATTCCCTTTTGGACAATAGGCAGACAGCAGTACCACCTGAAAAGATTTCACACCCTTGGTGCTCTCTGTCACAGCCCCCCAGAAACTGTCCTCTTGTCAATCCTGTGCCTCACAGCACTGAATAAATGCACTAGACTGCTACATGCTGTGATTGTGGTAGAAATAATACCGCAATAACTGCAGTGATTTTAATGGTGTTTTCCCAGAACTCCACTTCATGCCAAAAATAGTACACGCACTAAAAATAGATACAGCGTAGAATGGAAGAGCCTCCATTACATTATATTTTTCAGATGAAAATTGCAAACATAACAGGCACAGGGATAGAGACAGTGACAAAGATTTGACAATAACATTGTGGCAGGAGACTAAGGAAATAGGACTTGTCTGGATTACCATGGCTCAAGTATGAAGCTCATTAACCAATTGCAGGCAGCCACACTAACGATACACACAATATATGAGGTGTGCTGGAATGAATCAGTCGCCCTTTGGCCTTCTAGATGCTCTGCTTGTGTTTGATTCTTGTCGCGCAGACCGTCACCTTATCCATACCCCGACCCCTATACAGTGACAGTGCTGCACTGGCTCTGAACTGGGCAGGACACTCTGTCAGGACATGGGCACTGATTCAGCCACTCAGTCACAGAGAGGACCACTGCAAATTTTCCAAGAAATTAATTTAATGTTGTCCAGTTTCTGAATGGTGATGTCAGGATTTGGGTACTGAGGTGCAAAACCCAACATGTTTCTGAATTTCAATGGTCTGTATTTACACTACAAAAACCAGTATTTATATTCTGTTCAGGGGAAGAGTGCGTCACCACCAGATAAATGTGATGAGATGAACAGCCCAGAAAAATAGGCTGAAAAAATGAACCGTATTTCAAGTCCATATTTGAGTTACAGCTCTTGTAATTGAAGCAGAATCTGTGCTGAGAAGTAAAGCAGGTCTGCAACAAAGGCATCAGGGAAACATATCAAGACAGTCATGTCTTGTACCCTTCTTTTCTGTTTAGATGGGTAAAAGAAAATGGCATTTGATCATTTGGTCTTTAGTGCTTACTGCTTTCCTGCAAGTGTCAGGCATGTTGTAACTGCACCTAGCAGAATTATGTAAGGTACAAAGGTAGGGCAGAAAGTGTAGCCAATAATGCCACTGTAGAATGTTAATATCTTTCTTTGAATCTTCCTACCTTGTTACACATCTGATTAGCTACTATCTGCTATAATTTAAGCTTCTGCCCACCACATTCAGTTATGATTGCCTTCAGTGTTTACAAAGTATATTTGTAAACTACAGTGACAGGAATGCCTACATGCTACCTGCTAATCATTGTCCTTGCACTACCACAACGCAGTGCCACCATATATGTTAATTTTCTACTGTGCACAGCCAGTGCTCAGTTATCCATGGACAGTTTATTTAGTTGACAGATTTAAATGTGCATGTCTTGGTACTCATAGCTATGAGTTCCCAAAAGAAATCTGATCAAGATTACCTAAAGAGGAGGTATAATTTTGAAGATTAACAGATTTCATAATTTTAAAGATTAACAGATTTCATACTGGGGGAAAAAAACCTCTAGAATCTTATTTAGAAACTTAAAGCATGACTGTTAGAAACATTCAGGGTCTTTGAATGATGGTAGTAGGATAAAGAGAGGTAAATGCAGAAAGACAAACAGGTAAATGTTGGATGTTCTACCTGGTGCTACCACTCACCTATGTGTTCAGATCACCTGCAACATCTTTAATAACACTTTAAAAGGGGCTCACATCCTTCTCAGAACTGGTATTTCCATGCTGAGAAGCTACACAGCAGCCTGTGGACCATACTCTGAGGCATAGCAGCAACTCCAGTGCATCCATATAGGACTGTGGAACTGGAGAAGTACCTCCATCTCACTGACAGAGCAAACTAAATTGCAGAACAAAGAGATTTGCTTATTCGGCTCTCAGGGAAGAGTCTTAGGCACTGGATATTGAAGGAGAGAGGACCTTTGCACCGACCCCCTAGAGCTCTTCCTATCTGCAGTTTCTGTTAGATCACTTGATTTCCAATTGCACCTTTAGTTCCCAGCAGTGACAGCTACTTGGATGTGAGAACTTCAGGCCTTTGCAAATGTTGTGTGAACTCATCAGATCTGTGATGACATCAGTCCACCAGCTCCATCCTGGGAAGATTAACATCGAGATCTAGAGGGCTTTGCAGTGACAGCATCTAGAAAACCGTCACATTAGATCCTCACTGTTCCATGGGCTGTACAAATAAAGGACAACACTAATCCAAGTTAATTTATTGTCTCAGTGATCATGTGAACACATGAATAAGATATGCAAAGACTAAAAACAAACAAACAAACCAACCATTAACAGTTCTCAGCCAGAGGAAACAGTGTTGGCCACACAACCTGACTACTACTGGAAATCAGTTTCTTTCTACAGAGAGGAAGACATGAGACTTCCCCTGGGATCACAAATGCTCACCATGGCCTGTCAGCCAGGACACCTTCTCCTGCCTCTTCAGAGTCACCAGAAAATTGTCTCCTCACATTCACCCCTATAGTACTACTGCTGACTTAAAGCTCAGGGAAGGCATCTTCCATTACTTGTACATTTCTTGGAAGAATATGCTTCAGAGTTGTGCCAGGACCACAACCTTAAGGCTCACCATGACCAGAAATGGAGCATCAGTCACTGTTAATACAAGCAAACACATTTTTTTGTTTCCTTGTTATCTTGATTTAATAGGGTGTTAAATAGAAAACTTACATGCTTCACTACCAGGAAAGGAAAAATGTTTTCATTAAGCATTATTTTTTTTTCTTGCATTTTAGTGGTATTGAGAATCTCTGCCATCTGTATTAAAAGAACACATTTTCACAGTGCTATTCTACTAGAAACACAGGCACCATTTTAATCATTACTTGCTTTTCAAGGCAGGCAAAGAAGCTGTTTACAGGCTTTTTACCTGGAGCTTATGCTTTTAGGTCTTGAGGCCGGGATCGTGTTTTCAGCAACTGGAACTTCCTCACTGCATCTTTATCTTTTTAGGTCTTGATGGTGTCACTACTTTGTCATCCATCCATAACGTCAGTTTTGATAGAGGCTTCTTGTAATAAGATATTGTATCCGGCTCCTTTCCAGCGCTGCAACATCACATCGTGTTACTACAGCATCCGCAAGTTTTCATCTGACCTCATCTCATGTCAGTGAGGAACTTTCCTCATTGTCAGCCGGTGGGTGGGCAGAGAAGAGTCCATCGGCCGGGGTTGTGCCGCTGCCGCTCCCTCCCTCCCTCCCTCCCTCCGCCGAGGGTCACCGGCCGGGTCTGGTGACAGCGAGATTTCCAGCTTCGGAATAAATAGATCGGACTCCTCGGAGCCGGTTGAGGGGCGGCACGGAGCGGAGTTGAGAGCAGACACGCTGTATGGGAAGCGTGCAATGTCTTTTCGGTGTTCTGAGCGGAATAAATCTGCCTGTTGCAACAATTTGCATGCATCCATGCCTGCCTAGAAAATTGCTCACATCAACCATTCCTGTTGGAAGGCTGTTCCCAAACATCTTCTGACAGGCATACATTTCTTCATACATACAGCTCAAAAATATGTATAAATGATAGTTATTTATTCTTCTACTCATTTTTTTTCTTACCTATGATAGCTGTTTCCCTTACATAGTCTTTAGTGTAATTGCAAAGACAATGATCCTACCACTTCTCAGCCTCTATTTGTCTAAAACAAAAGTCTTTTATAGATGGTGCTGTGAGCCTAGCCTGAGGGCTTGACCAGACCATTCCATGCTCTTCACAATTAATGTGGTTGTTTTTTGTGGGGATGGGCTTTTATCAATTTGTTGTGTTTTCCAGCATGAGTGAATTGATGCCACTTATGACAAATAAAGCCCAAATACCTGATTTTGGAAACAGGTTCTTGTAATTCAGGGGGGTTGGGTATGAGTGCAGTGTTACTCCGCTCAGTATTCAGGAAGATGGCTATGATGGCAGCCTATAACACATTTCTAAGACAAAAGTGTAACTTATACTTCTGAAGGCTTTGTAAAATGGTGCTAAAACTGTTCTATAAGAAAAAAATCCAAACAATATCAGATAGCCAAGGCTTATGAAATCATAACTGAATCTACTTTTATAAAGTAAGGAGTGAATTTATTATTAAATACTTGAACTTATGAGGTTTACATGTACAGAAGTATTTCAGACCATGTTTCTGTTACTGCCTTGTTATAAGTTATGCATGTTTCATTGTGGTATTCCACTGAAGTGTCTCCTCCACTTGGCTCTGGTGCATCTGTTCCCTCCATCCCCTGGGAAGGCCAAGACAACTGCAGCAGTTACCACTCAGGAAGACACAGAACACACAGCACCAAAGCTTGAGGAGCCAGGTCAGTGCTATCCCTGAAAGCATAACATGAGACTGAGGCCTTCCAGCCCAAACCAGTAACTGGCTGTATGATCTGCTGGGGGTGGGAATGGATCAGTGCAGCTGCAAGGGGCACAGACCATCTAAGGAACCTTATCAGAAGTCCTGTAATGCACTCAATTTAATATGGAGCTCTACTGCTTAGCAGCGTAGCAATCCTACAGTTGGTCTCACAAAAAGTATCTATCAAAGGTCAAAATATCTAATATTCTCTAACTCTGTAGAAGAATTGGAGGAGTTCTGCCTACAGCCAAACAGGTCTAAACACTTCATCAAGTTTATTACTACAAACCTTATAACAGCAGTTATATAACAAGTTTAATTTTTCATCTCAAGCTGCAAGTTGCATGACATTCACACCAGTCTGTTTACTAGGTTCATTTTATGATCGATCCCCTTGCAGGCATTTTCAGGGAATAAAGCCTGGCCTTCCCAAAAGATTTCAGTAGAGCATTCAGACAGTGGAAACAGTTTGTATCTGGTTTGATCTAGTCTCTGAACTTTCAAATATCACTCCAGCTTTAGTAACAATGAAAAGTTGGACAAATCTGTCAAATATATGTGTGTGTGTGGGGGTACACATACCTTCATGTATATTTGAACAAAGCAGTGTGTAGTGATGGACGTGGGTGATCCCAGAGCCTGAGGTGCCTGAACTCACAAATGCAGCTTCATGTCGCCTGCAAACTGGAGAACTAGCACTTGAAAGAAAACAGACAAATTGTTAAACCTTGAAAGTTGCCATCTGTTATCTGTTCACATTCTGAAGGAATGTAGCTATGATAATTTAACTCCTCCATTACCTAGAATCTTGATGTCTAGTGTGGACTGTTCCAGTTTGAGCCCTGCTGTGAGCTGAGCTGAATCATTTGCCACATCAGAAGCTCTGGGCTCTGTTCAGGGGCTCTCTCATCCACACTGCATGCGAGATGACACTGCTAATACATCAGCGCCTGCAGAGAGGGCTGTAATGGAACCTGTCAGTGCTGCCCCTGCACCAAACGCTACTTGAAAAAGCAGATGTGTGCCTCAGATTCCCTTTATTACTGTCTGAGCCTTCCTCACAACACCAAAGGGTGATTAAGGGGGGAAATCCTCAGCTAGTGAAGTGTCATGAGGGGACATAGCCCACTGTTCAAGTGTGGTTTTCTTTGAGGGCAGCGGGGCTTCCACTCCCAACACCTGCTCCAGGAAAATGGATTAGGGTTGAGATGGAGAAGTTCTCTGACATGCTGTCTATTGAACTCTCAAATTGGTACATTGCCGTGAAATTCCTGGGCTGACAGCTCAGTGTAGTCATCTTGGGGATATTGCAGGAGTCTAGATAGTTTGCCCTCTGAGGAACTGCTCCCAAGTGTCAGAGAGAATCCTTTGAGTGAGGACCTGGTAACTTGGACTGATGACCTTGGGGTCAGAGAGGTCCCACCAAAATAGAGAACTCATGACTTACTGCTGTTGCTGCTTAATAAACACATGTCCTTCTCAGTTCCCATCCCTGGTAGCTCTTACAGTGGAGCAGAAGTGGCTTTGTTGGTTAGTTTTGTAGCTGGAGTACCAGGGCTGTCCATGGGACAGAAATCATACTTTGAGCTGCAATGTTTTTGTTTTTTCTGCTATATAATTGCTGGGCACCACTGAAAAGAGCTTGGCACCTTCATCGTGACACCTGCAGGTGTGGGGACTGCAGCCTCCTCCACCCTGTTGGACGTAAAAGTCTTCTCCATCCTAAGTGATTCTGTGACAGGATGAGGGCACCAACCCTGTGGTGCTGTATTTCATTTCTCCTCATCTGAAACTGCCCTTTAATCTGCGTTGGCTTTGGAGATAGCTGTGGGCCGAGAGTGAACACAGAAGATGCCTGCTGTTTACTCTGAGGAATCTCATTAATATTTACTTTCTCATTAAATGCTTCCCACAATCTTCCTCTAAGCCTTTTCAACATGAAAATCTGTGCAGGATTTGAGCTTTTTTTTTACCCTGCAGCTCACCTTTGAGCTTGCTATGAAATTGGGAGGGTTAATTGTTTAATGATTAGATGTTTTGCAGATAAATAGCAGAAGGGCAGTATCCACTACTATTGTTACAGCCACAGGAAGGTTTAAAAGACCCAAGAGATGTCCCTAACTGGAGTTCTAATCTTCTGTGCACAGGCTAAATCCCAAGCGTACATCCAGGTCTCCTGAGCTGGAACAGATAATGGGACAAATCACTGCACATGTCATTTATAGCTGATATCAAGACCTGTAGGGAAAGTAATCAACAAACACCACAAATCATCTGCAAAACAAGCTATTTCCAAGAAAATTGATCACTCTATTGCCAGCAAAGAGTATCAGTGAAGATGAAGAGAATTTTCCAAGGTGCTTCAGATTTCTTGTGAACACAGGTTGGAAGTGTAAACTGACTCGGTTTTTTATTTCCCTGCACCCTCTGCTCACCTTCGATGTACCTGCATGCTCAGCCACTTGCTGGCCCAGATCTTTCTGGTTATGTGCTGGGCCTGGAGGTCTAGCTTACAGGCTTTTACAAAATGCTTGCTCAAATGCCCGCTTCTGAAAATGCAAGGCCCATGCAAGGGGTGCATAGGTCAGCTGCTGCCTGGAGAGAGTGATGAGTAGAAGTAGTTGGAGAGGACTGGGGCCAGAAACTGAAATCGTGATAAATTCACTGTGCAATAATGAATGCAGTCCTTCACAAAAAAGCCTCAGTATGTCATAGTATTGGGTTCTTACTGGTATAATAAGCATGCAGAAATGTATCACTTTGTCAGGAATTCTCCTATGAGAAAGACTTGCACAGAAGCAAACAACCTTTCTTTTCTCTCAGAAGCGAATCACCATCTGTGGTCAGAGCTGCTTTGATGCTTTTTTGCAATATTCTCAAGATAAGTAATTTGTCTTTCACTCTTTATGCTCTGCTCTAGGTCTCAGCTCCTTTGCTAAGATAAAGCACACACTGCTGTCACTTCAATGCAGGAGGCATTTCAGTGTGCTAGGAAACAAGAGACACACTGTTAAGGCAATCAAGCCATTCAGCTAACTCAATCTTTGTTTTCTCTCAGTCAGGGTTTCCCTAACTTCAGTCTTCAGGAAGCAGTTTTAAGCCAAAAGTTTTGCTTTCACAAGTGCTTCTGTTAAGGTTTTCAATGAGAAACTGGCTAGATTTCCCCTTTCATCATAGAACGGTTCAAAGCCACAAAGTTTGCAAGGAGAAAAAGAAATAAATTTATCAAAAATTAGTCTTGGGTTGTTAAAACAGTTCCTGGTATTAACTTTCTCTGATTTGTGTCCTGTAGATGATTTTAGGAAACCAGATCTGAACATACTCAGGAACTCCTAATTTTACAGAGAAGAGCAAAAATGTGGTCATAAGCACTGGTGAAATCTGATCAAATTGTCAGTTTTCCATTTTCATATGTCTATTTGGAAAAGCTGTGAAATTCAACTATTTGCTGTGTCTTACCTCCACAGCACCATCATGCAAACATCTTGTGCCAGCTCCACTGAAGGCCACCACTATTCTGATGAGCAGAAGTTTCCTGTCCACGGGCTCTGTCTTTCTCAGAGACTTTGAACAAGTCAGGGATGTCAAAAAGATGATGAGGTGAGATCTCACCTCTTGAGCTTGAAGGTCTGCACAGTGGTTGAATCAAGGGTGACTGAACATGCAACTCAAAATGACATTGCTGAAGGCAGTAAAAGCTCAACAGAATTGAAAGACTCTAGTAAGTAAATCGGAATGCAGGATGAAGAAAAACTTGTTAATACTATTTTCTACTCAGTCTTCAGACTTCATGATAAAGACCTTGTCTGTCTGGCTGTTATCAGATTATTTAATTCAGAGTGATACAAAAAGGGACCTGCAGGATGGGACCTATGAGAAAAAAGAGAATATTTTAGGAATATTCTGGTTTTAATAGGGATGTTAAATCTTTGTTTAGTATCTTTTTAAGGATTCATTTTTATAACATCCCTAAAAATCTTCAATACTGCCATTTAAATATGCTCAGAGGTCAGGCTGTGATCCTGTAAGCCCCAACTCCAATTCACACACTGAGCATTTAATTTTTTTGAGGTTCCTATCGTAACTGCATCTGAGTATTCAACTTCCATTAAACCAGTGAGATGATAGAAGACCAAACAGGAATTTGAAACCTGAATGCCTGTCTGGATCTGAGCCAAGTACCTTCCAGTTACCAAATATCACGCCCGGTAGTAGTAATTGTGAATCCGGGTAAAGCAACATTACCGTTTTGTTGAAAACTTACCGGACCTAAATCAACATTGCTAGACGGAACATAAATCTGGCCTTCCACTAGTCCGGTAAATACTGTACCGCTAGGTAAAGCCCCGGGGGATTTAAATAAGCCATGATATGCTGAAGTTGTACCAACTGTTAATTTAGTTACATTATTGTTGCCATTAACATTGAATAAACCCGATTCAAAAGTATAACCAAGTACTCCCCAAGTGATATATAATGTAGCCCTTTGAAATACACTTGTCTTTGAGGAAAACATTTGATTTTCAAGTGATTATTTAACTATTCCAATAAGCTATTTGATTTTTTTATTATGATAAGTATAATACCAACTTTTTGCTACACATGTAGTAGTTTGACAACATATTAATTTTCTTATGAGAAAAGTATGAATTATTAAAAGAAAGCTATAAAAATGACTGTATATATATGGCAAAATAATCTAGTTGCTCCAGGCAGCCCTCAGCATCCACACACTGAGGGACGAAGCTCTGCTTGTGTCAGGGCGAGCTGGAGCTGGTCAGAGCTGTTCCAGTGGCTTCAGTAACTCCTGGGGAAGCACAGCAAACGTGCTCAGGAGCACAGGCTTGTGTAGAGAAGCCTGGAGTGTGGCAGCAAGAGGAGATGGGGGAGCTAAAGGAGCGGTAGGCAGAAGATGGTGCTGTGACTCTCCCCAGAGGTGAGAAGCTTCAAATGGGCAATCCGAACTTTTAAGTGTCAGCTTTTCCTCTAGCTCTGCAGGTGGCTGCAGTTTGTTATCTGTAAAGTTACAGGCCTGTGGATTTTCCACCCTGGCACTGTGCTGCTTCAGCTATTTTGAAAAAAAACAAACCAACAGACTCTAATCAAATGTTTGCTATAAAAACACACCTCCAGCTAGAGATCAAATTGTTCAGAGGTACATAAAGCATCAGTCAGCACAGAATTTTAGCAGAAGGGCCTAAAGTCCACTTCAGGAATTTAAGCACTTTCCAATATGGTCCACCAGGTTACAGTTAGCACACTACACTTAAATTATTCCCAAGATACAAAGGTGGTTTTTTAATACAGAAAACTGATTACAGCATTTGCTGGAAGGTCTCTGTGGACTACTGCACTGGCAAAAGCATCAATTATGTTTTCATTAGGTAAATATAGACTTAGATCCCACTGCAGACCTAACAGTTTTGCCTGTCCAATGGCAAGTAAACGCCCTTTGGCAAGTAGTGCTTCTTTAATGGGAAGGTCTGTTTCTCCATAGTGCAATGGCACAAAAGACCTCTGCCCTAAGCAGTGTCCCAGGCTTTATTTAGGATCACTTCTGTGTATTCAAGGAAAGGCTCTTGGTTTGTATTGCCTGAGGGGGTTGATGTTTTTCCAATTATTATTGTTTTACTGCTTAGAGTCTGCATGTTTTCATAGCCTACACAGACTTTGCAGTGGATCTTAAAAATATGCAGAGTTGAGGTTGTTTTTCTTTAGTACGCTGTCACTTTGGGTAAGGTTACCTTCTCCTGCATTGCACAAGGTACCTCAAAAACACTAATTATGCAAATCCCCATCCCCTGACTGATGGGTATTTGTAAGTTCAGGTGACAAACTGGAGCAGCTGAGCTGTGCTCAGCAAGGAAGACACTTCATTTCAACTCTCTGATGATTGCTGCCACTACACCAGCTACCCAAGAACGGGGAACTCCTCCAGGCCACAGAGCTGCTTTGTCCCCCCAGCCCCTCTTTTCTTACCAGCAAGAAGTAAGCACCTATAAGTAGCATCCTTTAATAGGAATGGATGTATGATCTCAACACTCCTTTTTGGTGTGAAAAATAGGAGAAAGTAATTTGGTTTTGGCCATGTTGGCAGGTCCTGGCTGCCAGACCTGAACTTAGGTGCTGCATGAATGCAGGGTCAAAGACAAGGAGGGGAGTCATCAGCTGAGACTGCAGGGCAAGAGCTCAGCTGTGACACCCACTAAAGAAAATACTTAGATGGCAAAGAAAGCTTGTGGCTATTTAGCTAAAAATTACTTAGTTAATCCCTTGCATATTTTCTCCATATTTTGGCCTAAGGAAGGGCTGTTTGTTATTTCAAAAAACCTTGGCTCTGGTCCATCTGTGAGGCCTCATTTATTCTTTTGATTTTTGTAGCCTTCACGAGCTTGGCATCTGCAATATCACAGACAATGAATTATTGTGGCTAGAAGTCTCTGGAATTAAAAAACCCTCCTCCAAAAAACATCATTTTGGGGGTGGTTTTTTTTCCTTTACAGTACGGTTATTTTAAGCACTATCTGTCCCCCCAGATGCTCTCAGCAGTGTTGGTTGGCACTGGGGAAAAGGCATAAATACAGCTTCTTCCTCTCCAGCAGGGAGAGGTGCCAGAAGGTTATGTTCTGTTGCCACAAGGCCTGTTCTTTCACTGGATTTGTGTGTTCATCTTTTTGATGCACTTAATAGACTGGCTTGAATCCTGCCCTTAATGCTTGGCTTGATAAATAGTCAAGAAGGAAAAATATCTGCTGCAGAGAACCCAACAACTTAATGTATGATTTGTGTCTGTTACAAATGGCCTACAGCGGCTGAAATGTCACTTGAGTTCAAGTTACCTCTTAGCAGTTTTGGGTTTTTCCTTAAATTATCCTAAGGAAAAATTTCACCTCAAGTAATTAAAATTCCAACAGTTTTAGTAAAGTTAAGCATCTCACATGAAGTATAAGGCTTTGCTTATACTTTTTACACAGTATTACTTTTCTGTTGCATAATGCTAATGCATCAGGGTTTTTTCCTAAGAGCCTTGTCCCAGGGCTTTGTGAGGTTGTTGGGCACAGTATTTCTGGACTTGTGAACACTCTTGGCATCATCTGGCCTTGGTGTGGATCTCCTCAGGGTTTAGTGCCACACAGACTTTCTTACAGTCTGCTCCTTTTCTCAGGCATCAGTCTCATTTTAAACCTGGTTTCTTCTAGTCGGGCTCAGATGAGTTCCCAGATTTCTGTTCATAAAGGATGGCCACTGAGAAAAAAGGTGAGTTGAACCCTTTTTGTTGCCATATTGTGCTGCGGATGTAGGTGTCATTTGCACTGTGGCTGGTGAGGAAGATGTCTGTACATCCTACCTGCACCCCAAGAAGCACTTCAACATAGAGGGGTCTTCCTGAGCCACTTGTAAGCATGAGGTAGCAGGTGCGTTGGCTGTATGGCAGCACCTCCATCTTGTAGTGACGTGCCCAAGGCAATGCCACCCAGGCTTGTTTCACCAACCTCCGGAACCAGAGGGCAAGTTTCTCCACATCTAGGTATTTTCTGGGTCACACTCATAATAGTCAACTGCTACTTTCAAAGGGCATACATAGGCTTATCATCAGAGCCATTCCAGACTGTAAGAGAAGATGGTAGGATCCCCCTGAACGCATCCTCCAACCAGTTAGGAAGAGTTTGACAGTATAATCGGGTAACACAAACCTGGCCTTTCAAGACAAATATTCATATGGCACTGAAAGCACGGTTTCTGAAAGTCACATTTCCAAAGCTTCCAGAATTTCCAGGCATATCGCATTGCTTGACCTGGATTTTGAAGAGTTGTGTCAGGAGCTCCAGATAACACAGCCTTCCTCTCTACCTGAAATGCATTGCCCTGCAGGGCCTCCTGGTCCCCAGGTGAGTGGTGCACGTGTGATTGGACCTCGTCGTTCCCTCGCTTGGTCCCTTCAAGGTGAACATCTGCAAATGCTTCCTACCATGTCTTGAGCACACCAGGCTCTGGCTTAATTTCATAATATGATATGAAAGCCTTGATATGGCTGCGCATGAGTCTCATCGTTATTTTCCCAGAGCATGTGGAAATGATGACAGGCAGTTAAAAATCACATCTCCCTTCCTAGGAAAGAGAAAGCGAAGCACAGAAGTGTGTGTGTGGTTACATGTCAGGCACTGGAGCTCCTTTGGACTCCATGTATTTCCCCCTTCTTGCTAATTAACATGTTGAGGCATTTTAAAACGTAATAACCATTATTTCCAAACAGCCCGAAAGTAAAGCTTGCTTCTTTCTGGTTTGATGTCAACATTTATAGGACTGCAAACAGGCCAGTGGGCTATCTATGCACCACAGCTGTACAAAGGATCAGCAGTTTCAAACAGCAGAAAGTAATCACTGTCTGTCCTGTATACAGTAGATCTCACCTTGTATCTTGAAATATGTCTAGCATGTCAGCTCCTTCTCAACTGCACTCTGTCTCCAGGGGTTAAGGGAAGAGCCTTGGAGATAATCTTGCAGAGGAGTGGATCAAGAAAAGGTCTGATTGGCTCAACATACATCTCTGCAAACACTGAGAGGGTTGACATTAAAATATTAGCAGAAAACACCAGCTGGCTGTTACAGGACATCACAGAATCACAGATTCACAGAATATCCTGGTTGGAAAGGACCTCCTGGATCACCAAGACCAACCAAACCTACAACAAAACCCCAAATTCCCAACCATTAGAAAACAAAAACAACAACAAAAAAACCACCAAACCAAAATATAATAACACACAAACCCCCTCCCTGCCTGCCCCAGAGCATTTCCTGAAGCACCATGGCAGAGACAAAATATTTAAGCCAAAATATTTCTCCTCAGTTGTTGCAACAGTCTTTTTCTAATCAACTACAACGTGGAAAAGTTGATTTTAGGTCTTTCTGTTTTCCCTGTGCTTCCTGTTCTTATTCTAAGATGTTAACTACCTACATTCAGGAAGAAATCAGCCATAATACCTACATCTTTTCCTGAATCTGAATTACAGGTATTGAACTAATAACAGTGTTGTGTTCTTAGGTATGACCACTAACAGTCTAATTAGTTAGCTGCATTGAACACTGAAGGTCTTGGATAGCCTTTAGTAAATGCCTCTAAACTGGTCCAAGTAGTGGTTTGCACAACAGTAATGCCATAAGCATTTGTTTTTATCATTGGGTGTAGTCCAATCGTCCATAGAAAGTTCAAATGTCACAGCTACAGGTAGCTGGATGTGGCATCAGCTTTGGTGGTGAGAAGACTTTTCAGTTGGTAAGTTTGGAAAATTATTACTATTACAGTTCCAAAACTTCCAAAAGGTCCTTTATTTTCTCAGCCTTTGCTGCCCTCACACAGCAATGCCAGCTTTGCAATGAAATAAGAATAGTGAAAACTCCGTGTGTTAGTGAAATTCACTGGATGTGGAAAGTCTTACAGAGTGCATCTGATAGCAGTAGGCACAGAAGTTAACTTTTAGTGTGTTTATGGGTAAAGTCTTAGCAACACATAAGATATTTATATTATGTATGTATATTATGTAAAAACATTTAGGCCTTTGATTGATTCTTTACAAACCTCAAGGGTGGAGCAAAGGCTCATTCCCAGCTGGGACACCAGTGGAACCCTCCTCCAGCAAGCACCCGGAACTGGGAGCCTGTTCCAGTCAGATAACTGGTGTTAGCTGGGAGTTTTCATCACAGAATGTCAGCATAGGAATCGGAATCATTGATTTTTCTTTGTCTTCAGTCCACAGGGGATGTTGTGGCTCAGAAATTCCTGTCCAGGGCTGGGTGACCTCACAGGAACCTTCAAGCATCCACATTGGCCTTGATGATTTCTATGGAGAAAAAATAAAAAACAACACACCTTTTTTTTGTACAGTGGAAGTATTTGTATACAGAATTTTAGCTTCTCCTGAGGGGATCCCTCACCATGGATAAGTGAAGGACAATACTGTAAAGATAAAGTGCCTAAAGATGCAGGCTGGTGCCTACAGGGATTTCACATCTCTGTAAGAGACCTATAGACAAAACTCATAGCTTAAGGAAATAAAACATCTATTTAGAAATCCACACTAGAAAAATATCCTTTTGTGTGCTTGGCTCACTGTTTTCTTCCAGCCACTGCCTGCTTTCTCACCTTTTTAATTCCAACTGGAATTCTCCATGTAGAGCTTTAGGACAGAGAAGACTGCTTAGTTATAGACACACCTCTATTTCTTCTTTATTTTTATTACTTTTTATTTAAGAAGACTGGAGAAGGGTGTTGGATCTTGTTCAGTGGTGTTCAGAAACAGAAGGCCACTCTAATTCCCTTTATTCTTTTTTTTTTTTCCCCTTTCTTCCTTCCCATCGACACCTGGACATGAACTCTGTTTCCAAAAGGAGAAAGTGAAACATTTTCTTCATGATCGGAGGAACTGTAGTTCCAGGTCTTCACAATTCCATTTTTCTAACATGGTCTGTTACTATTGTACAGTTTTAAATAATTGTATCTGTATCCAACTGAACTGTAACCTTTTTATCTTCATTAAGTCTTCTCAGACATTGTCCAGGGCCAGATAATGATGAAAATCTACATGGGATAATTACAAATAGCCAATATATTATGCTCAGTGTCCCCGGACAAGTCCTTGCTCCTGACTGAACTCTTCTTACATGAAGCTACTAAGAAACCGCTGCTGCCCAGGATGTGTGAAACGTATCAGTGCCACCAATTTTCTCAGAGCAAGCTTGAAAGGCAATAAAATCCCCAGTTTATGAACAGTGACCAACCTTTTCTTTTTTAATCCCTTCAGTTTGCTGATGTTAAAATGCACGTTGTTCAAATGCACCCAGCAAGGTATCCAAAGCAGCATAGTAGGATGGTGCTAGTGGGCAGCCTTGCTTGTTGCATTTGGTATCAAATAGAGGCACATAGTTTGAAGTGTGTCTGTAAGGAGCTGTTAAAGAGGCAATGTAACATTCTGATAAAAGTTATGTGTTTAATGTTGTTGTGCTTCATTCCCAGATTAATTTTGAGGTGTGGTGGTGGAGGTTTTTGGTTTTGTTGTTGTTGGTTTGTTTGTTTGGAGTTTTTTTGGTGTGAATTCTTTCAGTTTATAGATTAGGAGCAGGGGAAGATTGTGGATTCAAATAGCAAGTAAATAACAGATTGGAAAGGGTGAGAATGCTCTGAGAGCTTTTAGATACAAATGCACACTTCTGGGTCCATAAATCCCTGAGCTGCAAGTTGCTGGAAGCCAGGAGAGTGGTGCTGCTGTGTAAGTGTGGCTGTGTGCCTGTACTGTATGCTTGTAGCCAGGGCCTGGTGGGTCCAGGTCTCTCCCATATGGCCATTCTTATGTCACATTAGCATTAGATAAACGTACCTGGGTGTCTCATTACCAGGTAAACCCGTGCTTCTGGGCACACAGGTTACCATACCAACTTCTAGGAAGACCTAGGGTTCTATCATTTTCATAAACATACTTCACAGAGATAATAATAATATTTGAGGCCAAAGAGCTCTGTGCAAGAATCAGTGCCATTACATCTCTGATCAGCTTGGACATAGGTCTCATCATTCATTACCTATTAAAAATGAACATTCTCCAACACTACTAGGGCTCTAATACTACCCCCATAAGAACGCTAGCTGACTAAAAGTAAGGATGTGTTATTCCTATTCTGGGCAAGCTCCAGCCCGTGCATCTCAAATGGAAGGAATTCTTTAAAGCTTAGAAATATAAGGTGCAATATACTTAGACTTGTAAAAAAAAATAAAAGCTTCTGCAAGTTGATTCAGGCCAAGTCTGCCAAGTGTAGTGTCCTCCTAGTGGGTCTTCCCATTTTAGGTGCCCAGCTTTATTTGTCAAGTAGCTACAACCTACAGTACTTTCAGCCTAAAAAGTCAGCCAAGAGGTAACTGCTCCTTGGTGCCAGGTTGTGTGCCTGGGGAGCTCTGGTGGGTGGGATTTCCCACAAAAGACTGACTCCAAACTGGTCACTCTGGGTTTGGAATCAGCTGTACATTCATCTCAAGTGGCTTTTCCCACAAAAGACTGACTCCAAACTGGTCACTTTGGGTTTAAAATCAGTTGTATATTCATTTAAATGGCTTTTCCCACAAAGATCTGACTCCAAACTGGTCACTTTGTGTTTGAAATTGGTTGGAAGACTGAGATTTGCATGGTGACAGATAAAATGAAGATCGGTGGCTAAAACAGCAGAATCTATTTATAGTCAACTTCTTTAAAGAGGGAAGTATGCAATTACATGCAAAGAGACAGGGAAGTTATTTTATAAAAAAAATTGCTTTGTAATATTTCTCACATTACAGAAATTTGTTCTGAGGATGCACTTATACAGCCTATCTCCTTTAAGAATATAATAGCCTTCTCCCTTAAGAAGCAAAGTAGTGAAGATGTTCTATTTGCAGATTTAGTGGAGACAGAAGGGCAGACAAAGCTCTTTGTGTTATTTAGTGCCACTGCAAAATCAGATGGTGAATTCTTCTCAGTGTTTAAATAGAAAGGTTGCAATTCACCAAGTCAAGTTGTATCAAATCCCCTGCAGTTACAAGCCACAGGGGGTCTGCTAGAATCTATGCAAATACATCTATTCCAACACATATTTGAACTACAAGCCTTAAATCTAGTTTAAAAATCCAAATGTTTCACAGCATGGAGGAAGGTAGAACATAGAGTTAAAATGGTAATTAAACACTCACATCTTTCTGTGCAAAGGCAGACTTGAGATGTGTGGAACTGTACCATGATTAAGCAAGAGAGAAGGGTTTCAAGTAAGTCTTTCTGAAGGAAAGAGAAGTAAGACATGCAGCACAGTCTTCATTTCTTTTCAAGAGTTTTCTGAATCTCACTGCAATGTTTTACTGATGATTTGTGCACCAGGTCTGCAGCAAAGCTGTAGGAGCATTTATTAGGCTGCCCTGTCCTATCCCTGGTGAGGGATGGACTGCAAAATGGCCAGGCCAGCTCACAGGTGTTCCTCCAATCTACTTTGGGGTAGATTTCCAATGACACTTGGGATTTGTCCATATCAGAAAATTAAATGTGCCCACAAACACTCATTCTGTGGCACTTGGTGCCCATTCTGTGTGAGGATGGTGCAGCCATCCCATATGCTGCATTGCCAGGTTTTGTGGGATCTAGTAGTTTTTATTAAAGCCCTAACATATGGGGCTCTGATGTCAGACTGACAGGGCTGTAGATTCCTTGATCCTCCTTCTGTCCCTTCTCGTATATGGGCATCATATTACCTAAATCTCCACTGGGACCTCCTTGATTACCAAAGATTGATGATAAATGGTGGAAAGTAGCTTTGTGAGAAGTTCTGCAAGTTCCCTCAGTACCTTTGGGTAGATCCCATTCAGTCAAATTTGAATGCCCCATAGACTTGTTTTGTAATAGTGGTATAGTAGTAGGTCACTGACCATTCCGGTAAGTTCTCAGTTCAAACTTTAAACTCTTTTAATATTGTTTTGGTTCACTGATACCCTTGAACCTCCCTGTGACTGTAAATGAAATTTGGAACAAGTTAGATAAATAGAGTTTGTCAAGTATTCTGCAGCATCTCTTTTCCAGAGGAGCAATGCTGCTGTTCTGCTTCTTGGCAAGAGATGCATTTTTGTTATGCCCTTGTTGTTGGCACGTTGGGAGTTTTGAATCTGCACTACTTCTGGAACAAGATTTATGGCAGCAGGGATTAACAGTTAGGAAAGAGTTGTAATATCATTGACATTTTTCAGTTTATATCTCCTTCAGCAAAAAGATCTTGCTTACTTTCTTTTTCCTTGTGTGTGGGTCAGATCTGATACTTAACAATGAAAAAAGCTACATTTGATCAGTTTTTTTGTTCCAAGGACACTCTTTTTTTCCCCCCCATTCTTTCGGAAGTGAATCATAAACAAATCTCAACTGAAAATCAGACACTTTTACAGTGTATACAGCTTTTCTTTTAATGTAGTGCACTGTGAGCAGTGATTGTAACAAAAATCAGCACTGTGAGACTCTGTGATCACTGAGGCCCCTTCCAACCTCTACTCTACTGTGATGCTGTAATACTGTGATGATTAGGCTCAAACTAAATTTGCACAGGTTCCAAGGAAAAAAGATGAGATTTTCCTACCAAATGGCCTTTCTGCCAACTGACTCTGAGAACTACAGTCAAACTTGGTTTCTCTGTCATTAAGTCTGTGTGTAAGTCCCAAGTAACACAATTCCCGAGTTTTCTTATCCTGCATTTATAACTTCCTCAGCAATGAGTTGGTGTTACTGAGTTACAACTGAATCATGCAACTAGTATAAATCTTCTGAGACTTAATTTTACTACAAAATATTCAGCTGTGGTTTGTTGGGGTTTTTTTTCACTAGAGCTAAATTATTTTATAGTTGTCAGCTATGTTCTAATTGACAGGAGTGGTGTGCTCAGTGGATTTGGCTCCTTGAAATTCTCTCCTGTTGTTGCATGTGAAGTTCTCTATCCCTACAGAAGTGCAGCAGATCAGCAGCAACTGGGGTGCTCTTACAGCAATAAATCCCAATGCATCTGAAACTCCATCCTTTCTAAACCCCACCTATCAAGTGAATCACTTCCCTTAATTTCAATAATAATGCAAAGATTTTTCTCTCCGAGAAATTTCTGTCCCAAATAGGCAATTTGCATTATCCAGGTGTTTTATTCATTTTCTAGAGTATTATTGAAAATGCAAGCAGTGAACTTTCCTTCTCATAGCCAGAAAGAATTGAGGACACCTCCAGAGCTGCTCAAAAATATAAATCCAAGTGGGGTGAACCACACTTAAAAGTTACTATTTTATTCCAAGGATTTTTAAGGGATGGCTTGCCCAACTGGCTCCAGACACCCAGTTTCTAGTGACTACAATTCAGCACCCTGGTGCTGTTTTAGCAGCAAGTTTCACTGTTACCTTTATTTTTTTCATAAACAGCCTTATTTTTGTGGTTTTCTCTTTTTTTCTGCCTCTAGTTGAGCTTGTATCCTTTACAGCATTCTCAGTTTAACTGTCAGGGAAATGCTGCTAAAACACCTCCTTACTCATTTCAGCCTAAGTTCTTGCTTAGACTGTCTGGATGGAGGTGTTCTCAAGGTCCTGTGTGGAGTGTTGTATCCAGATGGAGGGAAGTTTTGGACCTTTTATGGTATGATTCTGTTCAGAGCAGCCTGCTCTGCTTCTTCCCTGAAGAAGGGGGATGATGTGGAACACAATGCACCATGGTTTCTCTCCCCTTTACCTTTCCAGTTATGGTAACAGAAGCCCCACGCTCCATAAAGCAAAATTACTTTGATGATGGGCTCTGGATTCAGCAGAAATCTAATTTTACCCGTTAAGTTTATAATGATTAATTTTTAATATAAGCAATGTCAAAGGATATTACGCCTCAGTGTATTTTAATCAAAGACACAATTCTATTGCTAAAACATACTGCAGAGTCTTTGTAAACTTTCACACTCGTATGTCTGCTCTCATCTGGTGGGAAGCCATGATGTAATTGCTGTGGTGGAAAGTGTGGGATGATTCCCATGGTTGGCGTGTTTACTATGGATGGCTACAGGCTCTTTAGAAGTGATAGATATGGACAGAGATGCAGTGTTGTAGTATCAAGCAGGGCTGTGTTCAATTCAGTTTTGGACACACCCAGGTGGATGCCTGTGGATAAGGATAAAGGGGAAGGGCAATGGAGCAGATGTGCTGGTGGGGGTCTACTACAGATCATCTGACCAGGATAAAGTTAACATGCATCAGCTGAACCACGGTAACTGCCTTTGTATCCATTCTTAGTCCTAGGAACACTTGCTTTATCAATTTACAGGCCAAACTATCAACAGAAGGCTAAACTGTAAAGCAGTAAGAAAACAATGTTGAGCTTTCAAGAGTCTGAGCTAGAATTAAAATTGAGGACCACAAGGCTCCTCATTCTGCACACTGGTTGTAAGATGTATATGCAGCAATATTAAGGAAAACATCACGCTCATATTTACTTCTCCCGTAAAACAAATACCTCACAGGCACAGTTACTTCAGCAGGACTCAAGAGATTATCATCTATTTAATGCTTACAATCTGGCCAGCAATGTACCAGATACAAAGATAAAGACATTGGGCTGCTGGGGACACTCCAGGGACACACCAGCCACAAACCCTGTGCTGCTGACACCTCTGGCCCTTTAGAACTCCCCTCTCATCTAATGAGACTCTTCAGGTACTCCACAAACATCTCAGACTGACTGCCAAGATAGGGTTCATGGAACCCAGTTTAATAGTTCTAAGACTTTTCAAAGTGAAAAGTTTTGAACAAAAATATTTTCTGAAAGTAACACCTGCATAAATGACCTCATTTGTACAGCCTGAGATCTTGCAGAAGAAAAGTTTCTACTGCTGAAAAAAAAACTGGCTATATTTGATTCAGTTAAGGATTTGTTGTCTTCCAGCTGAAGGCTAAAAACTTTCTTCTATGCACAAGTTTCAACCCTAGAGCCCTTAAGCCTAATTTTAGTTACTTTTCTTATTTTTCCTCCTTCCTGTGAAAGAATTTCCAATCCATTAATAACTAAGAAGATTAATGAATTCCTACTGAGAATAAACTCCTCAGTACCTATATTTTTAAAGCATATTAGTTAGATGAAGGCAGTTTGTGTCTGAGAATCCTACACCAGTTAGCTGAGTCTGGTAATTTGATAGCCATATCTAATAAATACAGAATTCCTCCAAAACCCTACAAAACAGAGAAATTAAGATCCTGTATCAGTATCCTAAAGGCTGGACATCAAACTCATTTACAGGGTAACAACCTGCTACTAAGTAAGGCTCTTTGCTAGACTTTATCTCCAAAAGATGTGGTATGTTGGACTAAGCTCCTTTGTATCCTGCAACATCTTTACACAGCAACTTTGAGGACATATCCACCTTGGGATTTGAATGTGGGGACCTTCTGACAGACTGATGTGTTGAACCTGAATCTCCTCCCAACTCTATGGGATACACCCACGAGAGCTGGGGAAGCTGGCAGCTGTTATTAGGAAGAAAATAAAAGACCAATTAATTTTCACTGTTGCTGGTCAGGAGTGCTTTAATGCTTGCCAGAGCCAGGTGTGTTAGCAGTGCAAACACCTGGAACACACCCTGATCTTTTCTTTATACCACTTGCCTTGTAGTTGTGCAAACACTGCACAGAGTTTTCCAGAGCCACAAGATGCCTTTGTGATAAATTTAATCCATTGATTTTCTCTACCTGAGACTGAGACCAATATGGGAAAAGATCATGCTTATATAGTCTCTTCACTTGATTGTTGGGCATAGAGTTGCTTCCTGAGATCTTGAAGTCATCTTTCTAATGTTGTTCAGTGTTGCTTTTTGTTTCTCTTACTCACTGCTGCCTTACTTTTAGTGTAGCTGTTTCTACTCCTAGTATAGTGGCTGTGGTAGCCCTGGTCTAGTAGGTTACAAAGTGTGACAGGAGGGAAAAATGACACATTCATATTTTCTTTTTTTGTTATTATTTTTTTTCACCCCGTGACAGTTGGGAATACTGTAAAAACAGTCCAGGACATCTTTTCTGTTTAAGCTCTAAAACCCTCAGGTTCAACCCTACTCCTGAATTTTGTTCAGGACTCCAGTGACAGATTGTACACCAGAGTGGAGGAAGTGGAAATAATGAGAATGAGTTTGACAGTAATTTATTAGTTGCAAATGGTGCTCTAACATCCAAGACAGTTCTCTCAATTCCTAGTTTACTCTCACTAGACTCCATTCTTAGAGATATTATTACTGAATGATTTACTGAAGCTGGGAAGCCTGTAAAAGGTTTGAGGGCCTATTTGATAAAGAAGAAAATCAAACGTGTGCTTTGCCCGAGATCAAAAAGGACCTGTAAAATGTCCTACAAATCCAATGATAAAGAATGGCACTGAGGGTGTGTCAGCTGATATCACACCCACTTTCAAGGCAGCACAGAGCAATGTACTGAGCCCTAGCAGAGGAGAATGGAGCCACTCTTTGCAGTGCCAGAATCGGGTCCTTTCACAACACACTCAAGCAGCTGCTTTCTCAGAAATTATTAAATTATATCTCAGAAATTATTAAATTAAATCTCAGAAAATTATCACATTATATATCGGAAATTATTAAATTATATATCGGAAATTATCAAATTATATCTCAGAAAATTATTAATTTATATCTCGGAAATTATTAAATTATATATCGGAAATTATTAAATTATAACTCAGAAAAGCCTACGAAGGCATTAAATCCGTGAGAGCTCAGAGGTGTTACGTGACAGTAAGAAGTGGGGTTTTGTACTTTGTTCCTGCAGTCAAAAGAAGAAAGGCAATAAATGGTAAAAAAAAAAATAGTTTTTTTAAATATGTGTTTTAAGACATTTGCCACATAATTGAAGGGTTTCTGAAATGCACTAACTGCAGTACAACAAAAAATAAGCAGGAGGAAAAGTGATCATTAGCAACAACAACGTTGTAATTACACTGCTCTGCTCTTTCTCGATTAAGAGTTGTTCAAAGCAGAAGCAAAGAGGAGCAGCTCTGGAAAAGTGAATCCCTGCCCTTCCAACCTCTGCCACTTCCCACCAGAGCTTAGAGCAGTCCTGGGTGCTTAGAGCAGTCCTGGGTGCTTTGAGCACTCAGGCTGAGGTCTCCTCCAAGCACCCAAAAGCTTTCCAGGGGTCCAGCTCCAGACACCCAAAAGCTTTCCAGAGCAAGCTCTGGTGGCCATGGGACACCACAGAGTTCTCCTGGAGTATTTCCTGCTGCTCTCTCTCCTCACATCTCTGAGACTGAGCAGCACAGGTCTTTGGTAATGTTTGCTGCCTTCCATTCCTCTGCTCCTGAGGCTGTGCCCAGTGCTCTGTTGCACACTGCAGTTAAAATTTCAATTTAGTATCTGAGTGCTTTTAACAGACAGGTATCATGTAGTCCTGGGAAATCATGAAGTGATTGTGCTTGGTCACTCTGACTGTTCAGTGAGTTGTAGCATCAAGGTGAATGGTATTTATAGCAATGCTCAGGAGAGGCTGTATTTCAGGGAAATGGAATAGTCTGCCTTTTCAAGACTTAACGAATGATTTTACAGAATTACCTAAAGTAGGTAGGTATAAGTTTCTTTTAGTTATTGTTGATCACTTGTTGACACATTTTGTAGAGGCATTTCCGGTAAGTAGGCTCAGACAGTAGTAAAAATCCTATTGGAGGAGATAGTCCCAAGATATGGAATTATCAAGACTATTGATTCAGACAAAGGCCCACATTTTGTTTCTCTAATTGCTAGAGACATTGGCCTCCTTGGGTACGCAGTGGGAATATCATACCCCCCTGGTAGTGACATGTACTGTCTTAGAAGAATTATTTTGCTTTATCCATAGTTTTAAGATGGACAAAATGTAAAACACTGTGATTATACAATTTATATTTCAAAATATCTCAATATTTTCAGTTTGAATAAATCAAAATGTTGTAAAACTTTGATCTGCATTTTTGAAACTGTAGTGATTATGACAGCAAACTATTCCAACACATATTATTTTCAGAACTTTTTTTTTTTCTGTGCTTTCTTTAATTGCATATTTCTCCTAGTGGGCATGAATATGTGAACTCCTGACCTCTTGCTGATCTGAGAGTTCATTGCCTTAAAGGAACAAACAAGTGCAGTGAGGGTGACAGGGAAACCTCCTGCCTGGCTCAGCCTGAGCTGCCTGGTGTGGTGGGGAGTGAACAAGTGAGATGGGATGCCCCTCTGGCAGGCTATTGCCACGGGCTTAGTCATGTAGAAAAGGGGTAGGTGGCCAAGAATGAGTGGTAGGAGGGCGAAGGCCGGTGGTTTTGTATTGCTAATGAAGTTTCTTTTTCCTGAAGTTCTGGAATTATCTGAATTTTAAACTGGTTTGTTATAAATTTCACATCATCACTTCCTACCCAAGTGCTGTAAGAAATGCAAGAGGTAGAAATACTCATGGTGGAGTATTTGGAAGGAGGTCTTCCAAGGATGCTATTTTATGTTTTGTGTTCTTGGCCATTCTAATGAGAATCTTAGCAGACACCAAATTTAGTAAACTTAGGTGAACTAAATAAATAAAATAAGATTCTGTATGAGGGGGAGCCCTCCAATAGTGAGAAGGCTAGTAGAACTGGTAAAATGTTATGCAGGGTGATAATATGCTACTGTGGAATGAAATTCAGCTTTATGTTGAGTTCGCATTCTGAGTTTGTTACCTGCTAGAGTACATTATTGGGGCTTAGAGGAGATTGTTCCAAACCTGTCTATACTTGGAAGCCACTGGACCTAATTCTTCAATGACTAGAACTTGACATTTTCGCTTATCTGGTATAAAAGTAGTGTGAGGTTGTGTCCCCCCGTGTCCCCCCGCTGTCCCCCGATTGTTCCCGCCCCGTTGCCCCACTGCCCCTGCACTGTGCCCCGAGGGTCCCTTTGCTGTCCCCCCGCTGTCCCCGTGCTGTCCCTCACTGTCCCTGCGCTGTCCCCCATTGTCCCTTCGCTTTCCCTTCCTGTCCCCCGGCTGTCCCGCACTGTCGCGGCGACGGCCCCCCCGTGTCCCTCGGGTGTGTCGGCGGGCGCCGCCCTGGGCTGCGGGGGTCTCCGTGCCGAGGTAGCAGATAACATTCTGTCCTGATCCTTAAATTGTCCATTGAAGACCCTGATTACTGTGCTGTTTACTTCAGATTGTGAATCCAGATATTCCTGTTAGTGAAACTAATGGACAACCCACATGTCTCAAGGTAGCAGTTAAACATGCCCCAAGAACAGTTCTCAAGTGATAAGAGAAGCCATCAGAAGAAGAATCAGTTCAAATCTCAATCATGACAGGTCTGCTTCCCCCCTATTTGCAATCAAATGTGAGATTAAAATTTGCTAAATATTTGCACCATATTTCTGAGTATATTTCTGACTGTCCATGTACACTTGTGTTGAGCTAACCACATCCTCTCTGTGATTGCATGGATATATTATATTGATGGAAAGGAAGTATGAAGTGGCCCAGACATATTCAAAATGCACCTGTCCTACAAAAAACGTTAACTCATCATGACATCTATAACTATCACCTATAAGCAGAAAGGCACGTTTTCCTTTATCTGTCTTTATCACATTTAATATATCTGCACTCCACAGTGATCTCTGATATCTTCTGAAGCGTGCCCAGCACTCACCATGCACTTCTCAGTGTGCCTGATCACTTCTTAACATCATGGCAAAGTGGGAACTGATCAGCAGCCTGGGGGTCAGTAGTATTGTGTTTCACAGCTGTCTTGGATACAGCATATTGTAAAATCAATAATGAAACAAAATAAAGGCATGAAATTGGAGGTGGGGGGAGGTAATAGATGCTTTGGATGCTTTACTGTTCTCTCCAAATCTTCCTTTGGCCTCAAAGACTCCAGTATAATGTAGGTAAATAGCACAGATAGCATGTAGTGGAATCTCTTGGAGGAACTCGGTAGTTGCCCCCTAGGATAAAAGAAGTGCCCTATGCAGCACCCAAGCCCAGTCCTGCTATAATATGATCACATGTAAGAGCAGAGGTGGCTTAGGAGGAACTAAGAATTGCACTGTGATGATGTTTGAGAGAACTAGCAAGAGGACTGAGGAGCTCAGTATGGTGGTTTGGACCTGGATGGTTTATGATGTAGCTTGAAACCTGAAGGACCAACTCTTTGTTCTAATGTACAGTTTGATTCTCCACATGAGAACAAGTTTCAATGTGGAAAAAAAAAAACCAGGAAGGTTTCTCCTCTGAAGGACAGCTCCTGCTGTTTACACAGTTGTGCACCCACATAGTATAGGTCCTTGTCTACTGGATTTGCTGATGTCAATGAGAGATACAGATGCTGGTAATGTTATAGATAGTATATGATATTCTGATATAGTGTTCCCATATGTTTATTGTTACAGACAAGTGACTGTGATACACCTCCACATACTTGCTCACCTTGCATCACCTATTTGGACATGCGGTACATCTCCACATGTAACTTGCTTATTTAAAATGAAGCACAAATTCACTTTGGTGAGGTCTAATGAAAGCCTAAGGACTGCAGATAGAACTTCCTGACAATATGACAGCTACCTTTTTAGACTTCATAAAGAAGCATAATTTCTAGCTTTAAATTCATCCCTCATTGTTTAGCCTTGTTGCTGCTTGCGATTATGGGTCCATGGCAAATGTAGTCATTGTTTAACTATAATGATTGGAGACAAATCTCAATAAAGCACTCGGCAAAGAAGACAATGCTCTTGCAGTAAATCATAGACTTTTAACTCAATTAGAACTGTGAGCAAGATGGAAAGATGTGTGCGGTATTGCTGCGCAATCTTTCAAGTAGTACACTAGGGAAGATGGTTGTGCAGTGGAAGGTATTGTTGAATGACATCCAAATTTTACTGTGGGGATCTGTTTAATCAAATCTCTATTCAGAATTTAAGTTTCCTGTGAGTTTATAACAGTTGTAATTACTCGTTAGATTGGTATTTGCCAGACTGGTATCTTTAGAGGTGGTCAAGCTGTTCTCCAGGTTATACCTATTTAAATTGAGACTGTGATACCAGAACATCACAGTTTTCAGCCTCTGCTTTCAAAGATAAATCAGGTTTATAGGGCTTAGTTACAGAGCACTGTAAGTTCACAGGGTTAATTTTCTGTGTAGGAGTTGGGTTTCAGTGTATGTAATATGGCCAGCTACTTGTTTTCTTTAGAATTATAGGGGTGTTTTATGAGATTGCCTATTGGCTAAAGGCCAACGTTAATTTATAGAAATATATATATAAATTTTTTTTTCCTTGTATTGAAGTGTTTTCAAAGAAATTTTCAGTATGAGAGATCATACTGAATATACTAGGCCACTCTCCATAATCTTTGAGAGACCCTAGTGATCAGCAGATGTGCCTGAGTGTCACAGTTTCTAAGTCGTGGAGAACACGGGATTCCAGAGATGGATGTGGTCTCTAACAGGGATTGAGGAGGAGATAATTACAGGCCAAGAGTTTAAAAAACCCCAAACAAGAAGAAGTGCTAAATAATGTGCAAGCAGTTAACAAGCAGTGAGGGAATCCCCAACTGGATCTATGAAGAATAAACTAGCAGTCCAAATTTCCTGTGTGTATGCAGTGAGTTGCAGGAAGGCTAAGAAGGGAATATTAGACATGATTCCTTCTGACTTACCTCAGTTTGCTTCCGCTTCTAACTTTTGTCCATAGACAATCACAGCTACAGCAATATATCAAGTTCAGCTTAAATTACTCCTTTTCTCAAGATCTCTCTTGTACTTCTATTAACTGCTACATTTTGAGCAGATGACAGTAGAACTTCACCTCTGAAACAAAAGTTTTAAAATGACAACAAACCCACAGCCTACTGCTTGAGGATTAAAATTTCATCCAAAATCAGATTTTTTTTTCACTTGGAATATTGCAGTGGTTGCAGTAAAATATGGGAGGATTCAAAGGTTTAAGGAAACACCTACATTACATCTGTAGGTTATATGGCAAGAACAGTCCTGTTAGTCAAGTACTACAACTGATTTTTATTGAGCACTGTCCACAAAATCAAAAACTTGGTCTCCTATATGAAAGCTGCTACAAACAGTAATTTGCTCTTTATCAGCATGGACTGCTTTCTTCCACCCATAATACTAATTAGAAAGTTGGCAACTTCAAAAGAAAGAAAAAAGTCTCCAGTCACTTCCAGTCACTTCCAGTGGCCAACCACAAGACATTAATTTTGTCAGGGAACAAGATTCATTAGCATGAATCTTGCTGTGTTTCCTTCCACTGACTAAAACATAAAATGAGTACTTACATTTCAGATGTCGAACATCATAAGGAAAGTCACTGGTGGTAAAAAAAAAAGTGCCACCGAGGCAAGTAATTAGCAGAATTGTGATGGATCTTGGTGAGTCTCAAACCAAAGTTATGCTCTCCTGTAAATTGATTTGTGTTTAGTATGTAAGTGTAATATTTAGTTTTGTTATGTAATATTAATATATTCATTTATTGTTTAAGTGTACTTTGTGCCTGTTATGTGTAACTTTAGTATGTATGTTTAATATGTAGTTGTGTGATGTGAGTATAATGTGTGTGTTTGATGTGTGGATTTTATATCTTACTGTAATATGTAGTCTTTGTAAGTAACTGTTATGTGTTTTATATTTGATTTTTATGCATCATTTTAATATTTATGAATAGTTTTACCCCTTGACACTACATCACAAGCATAATTACAGTCTATCTCACTCAACATCTCTAAGAAAAATGGTTATATTTAAGGTTTAAACGTATAACAAAGAAGAGCTTAAGTTTCCTATCTAACCAGTGAATATGTAGGTGTCATTCTGAAGATTTCTAGAACTATCCTGTACATCTGTTTTAGGCATGGAATATGTAATCAGATATGACACTATCCAGAGCGATCAAAGTTATCTACTTCTTTAATGACCAAGAAATTGTGGAAAGTCCATCACTAAATATGGTGAATGTGTACCAATGATGTGAATGTGAATCATACCTGAAATGTCAGATCTCTCTGCGTATGAGAACTTAGATTCCCAGAAAACTGTTCTATATAATCCAAGATAACACTGCAGTAATTAATGAGCCAAAAGCTTTTCGTCTCCAAAATCTTCGCCTTGAACTCTGAGCAAAACGCTTATGGTCTGATTTTGCATGTATAAATCTGACAAAATTTGTAACAAATTCTTGATGCTCTCCTATGCAAAGGCAGAGAAATAGCACCAGTCCACGATGCAGGTAGAGGAAGCCCCTGTGCAGCTAAACCAGTTGTTACTCCACTGATGTTCTCTGACCTTCCGAGATGCCCATCAGCTACCAGTTCAACTCCAGCTGCTAGAGATTCTCTAGCAGCAGAAAGAGGAAAAACCCTGCATGGTTTTCATCCCTTCCCCAGCAACACCCACCCAGTAACATGGTCAGACCCCCACCCTGGCTCTGAGTTTGTTTGGTGAAGAAAAACTCCATAACCTTAGAAAAGCCTTCTGGTAGAAAAGATAGCTCAAAAGAAGAGTTAGACAGGGGGAAGGACAATCTTTGGTATAAATCACTATAGCATTATTCAGCTTTATGCCAGAGTACTTTCACTGATATCCAGTGGGCCCCTTCCTCAGCTAAAGTAGCCAGGCAAACTTGCAAAACATATATTTGCTTGTTTGAAGTGATGCATGGTTTTCCAAATTAAGAGTTAATTAACACATAAAGAGAGTCAGATATTCAATTTTAAATATTATACTTTTAAATTGGAGGAGAACCATCTACACTTTCTAACTTTACCCTAGTTCTCAAAGGCACAGAGTAAATAAACTATGATTTCTTTACTTTTTCCTTACAAAGTGACAAAGAAATGTTTTAAACTTCTTTAATTCTTGTGAGTTACTTCAGAATCCTTACGAAAATCACTTCAAATATGGCTAAAACACATGTAACAGCATTGGCTGAGACTTGTCAATTTTGAGGTCATTCTTTCCAGATATTATCTAGTCTGTCCTCAAGACAGATTATTTATTTCTAAAGCACTATGTACTCTATGGCTAATTCAACCCACTTACACTAAATAATTTCATACAAGTCAGAATTTAATTACAAGCAAGTGATACTGAGAGGAAGGCAAGAAAACCCCAACATAAATAGGGGCTTGATATTGCAAGTCTGAGACAGGATTAACATTTACATTTCTGAAGGCTGAACAAAAGAGATGATAGAGGCGAGAGATTTTTTTATCAGTCAGCTCCTGCTGCTCTCACACTTCATTCCAGGCTCTGCTTACTCCATTGGCAGAAATTTCTGGGGACTGGGAAATCACCCAAAATGTCTAAGGTTGGAACTAAATAACATCTCCCCAGGTACTCTGGAACCAACAGGAGCCAGAGCTAATAAAGGGGTGCTGAGGAAGAGAGATGTTTCAGGATGCTGAATGCAGGGGATGGCTGAAGTTGAGGTGCAGATGGTTGGGCTGAGGGAGGGCTCTTGGCTTTATATCTTTTGAGACTTATCATTGTTCTTGCTACTCCCAAAAATATATCTTTACCAGTTCTCTCACTTTAAAGGCATCAATGGAAATCTACATCGTTCTAATAGCACATCAGATAAAAAAATTGCACCAAACGAGGTTTAAAAAGCTAGACTACTGCAGTTATTCTGCAGTTAGATAAACTGTAAAACTCCCTAACTTTTTGAAGTATGACAATCAATCTGACTTTAGATCTTACATCTTGAATAGGCAGAACTACTGATACCTACATCTTCATTTTTTCTCCTGAGTGTAGAGAAGTTAGCAGTTGTCCTTCGTGCTGCATCCCCGTGCCTGGACACGCTGGTGCTAAAGCTCACTCAGAAACACCTTTGTCAGAGCCCTTGTCTCAGGTACTGCTTTCAAACTGCACACAAATGAAAACCCCAGCACTTAACAAAGTTGCCCTTTGAAAACCAGAAGCATTTCATGTTGAGATTTGAATAGGAACTTGATGTTGTTTGGATGTTTTCTAACACTTTGGAAATGAAATCAACCTATTGAGGGGACAGTGACAGACTCAATTAAGTATTTTTTAGGAAAATTCACTAAAATCTGGTATTGTCTATAAAACACATTAATCAAGAAGGCACCTGATTTTGAAATATGGCTTTGAAGGCATCACTTAAAATATTCCTAAGGTAAAATATTCCTATTTTTGCATGGTAGTTGATGTAAGTTTTCTATTCAAGTGTGTTTTTATAAAACTGTATGACAGAACTAGTTAAAAAAATATATGTATCAGATGGAGAGGAAAAAAATCTGACCCTGAACAAAACCAAAGAGAACTAAACCCTCCTCTGAAGTCAGAGAGCAGTCCTGCAGATGTGTCTCTAATATATTCATTCCAGTGCCTCACAACATCTACATTACCCCTTCTCATTTTGAAAAGCATCACAACCTACCACAACCATAGACAGTGAAAGGTGACCTGCAATGTTATCCTATTACATTAACCCAGCACGTTTTCTGTTGCCAAGGGGCAGGATGCAGCCTGCTTTACCCAACAGGCTGTTTCAGAGATGGGAAGTATCCAGCCCTTCCTGTTGAAATTTTTAATCTCTTGCAGAAGAGCAGAGTGGTACTTGAATATTTCATCTATTCAAGAGTCACTGGCTTCCCATAATTAGAAGAAAAATAAGGATCTCAGAGTTAAAGTGAGATGTCCTCATTTGTGCTGGACTGTGCTACCAAGGAATGTGCCTTGTTTGACTCAGTAAGGCAAATATGGAATGAGCATTAACATGACCTCTCTCCATGCTTCTTGCATTAGTATACAGACACTTAAGACAGTAAGAAGATGCAATGGAGTAAGAAGGGTAGAGGCACTTTATCTAGGCTCTCAGACATGTCATCTCTTGAGAGAAATGTCCCTTAATTTCCTTAAGGTGTTTCCCTTTTGGCTGCTGTTACCTCAGTAGCCCCTGGCTCATCTCTGTGAGACTTTGGGCATGCCGCTGCGTCCCCAGAATGCTTCAGGGCAATGGGCTGAAGGCCCTAACTAGCCTCCTGTGGCTCAGCTTAACTGCAGCCTAATCTACCTCTTGAGAGAAAAGGCAGAAATCCCTACTTGAGGTCTGTCAGTTGACAGTACTTAAGTGATCTGTGGCTGTGAGAACTAAAGCCGGAGCCCTGAAAGTCTAAAGCTGCAGTGGGCAAGGGGGGAAGTTGTTTTAAATGGCTTTGTAACATTCCCCTTGCCTAGTGCTACCAGGGTTAAATAACTCTACTTCCTTGTTTTTAAATAACCCATCTACTTCCTTCTTGACCAGGCTTTCGTTTTTTGATCACACCGTGCTCTTTTGAGCAGCTTCTTCTGTGCAATAGCAACATCTAATTCTCCAGCACACCTCCACGGGATAAAGCTGCAGTGTCACTCAGCACCAGGGACAAACTGGGGGTCAGAACTGGATCCAACCTTCGCAGGGAGGCCCAAATAAAACCCCAAACCCCGCAGTGCCCCTGGAGCCCATTGGACTCCCCGAGCATCCTACCAGGACGGAGCTCCAGGACGCTGGGTGCTACTAAATAAGCTTCAAAGGATGCTGGTTTAGCAGGAAGAGCAATAAAAATAAAGAAATCCTATGAAATGTAACCTGAAGAGATAATGTGAAGCCAGTATAAGGACAGTGTGGTCTTATCATCCCCCTTACCCTGGTGGTCAGCACAGCTACCACCCCAGAGATGATCTTCAACCTCAGGACAGCTTGACATTGCTAGAAACTAGAGTAGTTTGCCATTATACAGAACACTGTGGAACATGTATATAATATATACATTTCCAACAGCAGACATGAGGTTCCCATTCTGGCCTTGCTGCTGCGGGCTGTGGTTTTCAGTATGTGAGAAGAGTAAGTCAGAAAGGGGGAGGTGGCACCAGGAACGTCCCTGGCAAGGCCCAAGCAGCAGCACTATCACTATGAACCACCACGGCAGAGTGAAGACATCACGCAATGGGAGTCAGGAAACAGTTTTGCTTCCTTTTGGGTGATGATGTGCTGTCAAACTGACCTGCCATCAGCTACACACAGCAACTCCTAGATAAAAGAAGAAAAAAAAAAAAGCCAGATCTACCTTGTGCCAATTACACCTGTTTTTCTCTTCAGAATCTGTTTTGTCTCACAGTTACAGTCAACTGCTGTAAAAATAAAGCTAATTTCAGGCAAAGCAGAACAGTGATTCAAATGATCATGGAATTATACTGCAATAGGCTGAAGATTTTATTTCAAAGCAATTAGAGTTAATGAAAATGATGCTCAATCCCTCAAGTGCGCTGTGTTCATGGATTCAAGTTTCCCCCCCAGAACCCCAACCCCTAACCGTAACCCCTAACCCTCACCCCTACCCGCCACCCTAACCCCTAATCCCCTAACCCCTACCTCTCACTGTCATCCTAACCCTAACCGCCACCCTCACCCTCAGAACCCCAACCCTCACCCCAACCCCTAACCGTAACCCCTAACCCTCACCCCTACCCCCCCCCCCAACCCCCAATCCCCTACCCCCCACCTCTCACTGTCCTCCTAACCCCAACCCCAACCCTAAACCTCCGAAAAATAAGCAATGGCTAGATAGTGCCCAGCAACCTCCTCTTTATTCCTATCACACTCTGCAGGAAATATTTTCATATGCCCTCAGTGCCTAAAGAATACTGGCCCAATCCCTTGCCATACCCACAGACTTTCTGTGCCTGACTTTGTATTTGGGGTCAAATGCTAACTTTGTAGAAATTAATTGTAATGATAACTGCATATGTGGGATGGCAGCTGGATATAGACTTAGCAAGAGACACCCAGAAATATTCGTAGGGTTAGTTTGGGGTTTTTTTGCATCTGCAGCTGTATTTACTTTCCATTTGCTGTTTGAAGGCTGGTGGGGGTAAGCATGTACCACTGAGTTTCATTTCAAATCAAACAGTGAAGCTTTAAGCTTAAGAAGTAAATATATTTTTATGAAGTACTTGAGGATAATACAGTAAAAAAGTAATTCCCAGTCTGTGACATAAAAATAATAAGCCTTTAAGGAACTAGCAAACACAGATCTAAAATACTATAGTAGTCACAATGTACAGAAATGACCGACCAAATGGCCAGAGCCCACAAACTAATAGTGCTTTATCTGCTCCTGTCACAAGGGGGACACAGTACGTCTCTCCTTGGTATTGGTTCACGTAGAGCTGCTGATCGATCCGTCTTCACAAACCACAGCTTAGAAGCTGTTAGCGTCAAGTCTGTAATACCGATAGCTCCCTCAGGCTGATTTCTGGCAGCATCCTCATCTTTGCAGAGATTTTCTTCATTTCAAACCTTTAAAAATACTGCTTGCACGGGCGGGTGTCTCGTGCGCACGGCCCCGCTGCTATGCCTTGGGGGGGCGTCCCCCGGTGCCCGGCCCGAGGGAGTGGGGGGGTGCTCCATGGTCCCTGCGCCATGAATTGGGGGGGGGGTCCTCCATTGTCCCTGTCCTATGAACTGGGGGGGATCCTCTAAGGCCACCCCCCAGCTGCCCCCAAGGTCCAACTGGGGACCCCCCCCCCAACCCGTCACCCCCCAGTTGGGGGCCCCCACGACACCCCCCCCCTAAATATTCTCCAGAGACTTCCCATTGCAGATAATGACACATGTAACTCTTCTCCCAGTCTCATGCTATTGCTTGGGGAATGGGATATACACCTCCAGCAGAAACAAAGCTTTCACTGAAGAGAGAATAATATTTTCATAGCTACTACCTATACCTCTCCAAATAAATTCTACAATTTACTACCCAGAGACAATATGTTATGAGCCAGATTCCACAGCTAACACTTAGAGCAGACAACGTCTTCTCATGGAATCTGGCAGTGTGCGCATAAACTTATGCTGATGATACACCAGAAATAGTTAAGATCCAAACCCACTGTAACTCACCTTCATTTCCTGAGGTCAATACCGTGTTCTGGTTTCTCAGGCTAAGCTTTCTCTGTGATACTGGGAGCTGCTTTTTCATTTCCTTCAGCAGTTTTCCAGGTGTGGTTATGCTATCTGCAAAGAATTGCTGCTACTAAAATTTCTACCTCTCTCTGTCTGCAGTGATGCAAAGCTGTCATGCCTGCATGAAAGTCAAAGTATGAAGCAATGCCTTCTGCCTTTAAACTTGCTGCCTATGTCTGGGAACAGAGTCAAGATCTTCAGAATTAGTTTTCAGTCACTAATATTTATTCTAATATGACTGGGAAAAGAATCAAGATCTTCGGAATTCGTTTGCAGTCACTCATTTTTATTCTATTTAGAAGTAGTTGTTCTGGTGCTGACTTATGTGTAAATATTTCTGCAACAGGAGTTAGAAAAGAGGAAGAGTGTGTTTTGCACTTTCTCAGAGACACATGCAGAAATACACTAAAAATTGAGCTGACATGCTCAGCTGTATCTTTGCATATGTCCCCATTGCTATTTTCAGAGGCAAATATGCTACCAAAAGATGGTTTCAAACAAAAGCAGGCAAAATAACTAGAAATAAGGCTAGGTTAAGGTGTGAAGCAGGACCCAGTTACTGCAAAGGATTGTGCCTGGCCTGCCACTTCCCAACCCAAAGAATGCTGCCCTGGGAGGTCATTTCCAGCCAGTCCTTTGTATAGGATCTGAGGTAACTTGTTATGAGCTTCAGATGCAACAGTTTGTCCTGTTACTTGCTCTGAAATATTGTCAGCCTTATTTAACCATTCACAGAGGGAAAACACAATCTGAAAATTAGGAAGTAGGAAAAGCATTCTCTATAAACATTTCTAACTTACAGTGCTCAGATACTCTTTTGTGGTGTAAGATGTATCCATGCACTTGAAGACTGCACCTTCCAACACTTGTGAAACTCTGTGTCCTGATTCTATTTGAGACCATAATAAATCATATCACTTTGGCCTGCCATGTACTCCCTCCTCTCTGCTAGACCCAATACTGTGGTTCTCAGAGAAGAAACCAGAGTCTACTCCACTTCCCAATCTTCTACTTTCAAATGAAAGCTAGTTTTAATTCTCAGGTTTAGAGTAAGCCTTGGGAGAGCAAGAAATTAGTGGGCTATTTACTACAAGAGATTAACATTTGGAACAATCACGGAAGAAAAATTCAGTATTAAACAGAGTAACATTTTCCCGTGCCTCAATTTGTTGGTTTATGAATTCAACTTCCACACAGACCTGTTTTGGAGGGGTGCGACTTACACCTAAGCAGTAACTCAGTTTGTTAAACTGGGATGCCTACAACCTTACTACTCTGTAGGGATGTACAAGTGAGGTAAGCACTGAATATATTCATATAACTTGTGCCTCAGAGTTTGCCCGTTTCCTTTTCTTTTAATCACATCAGACTATTAACATATTACCTCTCTCTGTCTCTCTGAATTCCTGTAATTTCTTCCCCTGCTTTCTTCCTTAGCTAAAGGAAACCACTTCTCTGTTTCTTACTGCCCTTTAGTAATAGTGAGCTTTTGAATCTCATCTTTCCTTTGCCCATTGTCCTCTTTCTATTCTTTTTTTTTTTTTTTTTTTGCTTTTCCTCAACTATCTGATACTCCTTTCTTTTAAACACATCATTTGGGTCATAAGTGGTGCAGAAATACTGAATTGAAAGGGCTAGTAGAGCAAAATTTTTATCTGATTTCTTTGCAGATACTGAAAATCCCAGAGGCTTGATCCAGCCAGAAAGTCTTTTTTTAAAGCAAGAAGCCACAGTTGGTTTTCTAAAGCACCTTTGCTTTTGTGTGACTTGCACAGCACTTATCACATGTGGGCCATAGAACATCTTGTAATTTCTGGTTTCCTGAGTTTCACATAAAGTGGTTTTAGCTAATAGGGTCAATCTAACAAGAAATTAGGAGTTTAATGCCCTTTGCATGAGATTCAGAGTCTCTCCTAAGCAAATTTAAGAATACGTTTGGGTTTGGTTTTTATAGCCTAGAATGATCGCATAATAGAGTTCTAAACTGTTTGCCTTTAAGGAGGGACTTGAGTTTTTAGTATCTTCAGAATACATAAAAATTGAGAGCCACTTTATTGAAAGAAATGGGAAGAAATGGAAATTTGTCTCTCCAGTTGGTGTAATTCAGATAATTTATCCCATATTCTGCGTATAAACTGGGTTGTAATTTTATTTTTTTTTTTTTTTTTTTTTAATCAAGCCTGGAAACAGAGTTCTGCCCTATTTCTCTAATCCTTTCTTTCAGGAATGTACAAAGTGGACAGGAGGAGAGAAAGTATGTCTTTCATTTAGGAAAGTGAAATACCACATGCATAAGGAAGAAGGTCTCATTGTGGTGGTGTCTTCTTGACAGGTATTTAGGCAGTACCCAGCACCCTTCAGGACTGAGCTCAGAGAGAGCACCATGTGCTGAAGGAAAGCAAATGAATGAGAAGGATTATATATTTCCATTTAACTGTGATCCCATGAGGAAAAAACAAAATGGGTATATTCTCTTTGTTCCCCATTCATCTGACCACAGTTTGCCTACAGTTGTTCTCCTTTTAGGGATTTTTAGGGATGCCCTTCTCCTGTCAGACCTCTCAGGAATTAAGTCAGAAGTGTGGTTGTGGTGTTGTGCTTTACCAGGGATGCAGAACCAGGCTGGAAATGAAAACAAGCAATTTTCAACTATCTAAGAGTATGTGGGGGAGGGAATGGAAAGTATTCTTTTGAGAAGTGATGAGAAGAGAACTGGCTTGGTCAGCCCAGCAAAACAAGCTGGAAAATGTAGCATGGTTCTTTAGAAGTATGTGGTTAGATAATAACAAAGAAAGGAAAGAAATCAGGAGAAATATACTGACATAAGGACAGAAACTTATAAAGTGGGAATGAGTAAAATGAGGCTGAAAACCTGAAGTCAATTCCTAATGAAGGCTCTAAAAAACCTTTCTGGAGGGCTGTAGGAAGCCAGCAAAACCAGCTTTCTAATGGATGTTACCAATTATCTCACTGACTGCAGGCCCAAACACTTTTGTGGGAATGCATTACAGTTTTCTTCTGCTTTCTCATGTTGGATTAATGAAGTCACCATTGTATCACTCCCTCTATTGCTTATGGGTATTTGGTACATTACAATGTATACTTCATTTGCTTTAGTTAAACACTGGTCATCAGCAATGGAAACTCTACTAGAGAAATATTCCATCTTGAATTGATGGTCAAGCTATCCATCACACACATCTGCCATGTAAACTGCTTGACATATACCATTTGAAAAAAAATTTGCAATACAACCTTACTGTTACTTCTGTTCTCTGTGCCTCTGTCCTCTCTGACACTTTCTCTGCAATAACATTCAAATCTGCATTCTCCTAAACAGTAGTAGGAAAATGACACACAGACACAGACTTAAGATCTGAATATAAAACAAGTGTATGGGCAAGAGGTTTTTTACATGTGCTTTACAGTCACCAAGGCCATCAAAAACGCTATGTCGTGACAGCTGTTTATTTTAAATTGCTTTTTAAGATCTGAGTAGAGAAGAAATCCTTCTGATTTCAGTGGAAAACATTTCTATAACAAGAGCCAACAGTACTACTAATTTACACTTCTGTAGTAATTTTTATTTAAAAAACAATAATGTTAATATTGTTAAATTTATGCTAATTTCCAGGAGGGCTTCCAAGAGCAGCCCGTTTCTGAAGCCCACCTGGCTGGGGCTCCCTCCTAGCCCAGCTCTCCTCAAGCCTTGGGGTCTCCCCATTTTATGATTCTTTTAAAATTCACCTACATCCAATTTGGTCTGTAGTCATATTTGTCTTGAAAATGTAATATAGTATTAATTCATTCCTTTACAAGGGTATCTTCAATGAATTTTATACATTCTGTTTCTGAGGGAAAGCAAATTTTAAAGATGATAGATTTTTTGTTTAAGTGTTTACAGAAGTGTAAGAAGAGACATAAATACAAAAAGGGCTCTACAACCTTTTAAGAGTTATTAATAGCTGCCCCAAAATTTCAAGCTCCAGCCTTGTTTGCCACTGGAGGGTTGCAGAACATGTGTAATACAAAGCTAAAAATACAAAGCGTTTGTAAGTCCTGTGGGGGCACAGCCATCAAATGCCAGCTGAGGTGCCAGGCAGCCAGTGACAGCTGCTTCCTTACCGGGTGGCACTGTCCCACGTTCAGTCAGGTGGCACCTGCGCTGTCTGACAGGCCCTGTCACCGCTGCAAACATGGTTAAACTTGATCAAGAGCTTGCTTTGCATTTGATTTGACATTTTTCCTAAACTAGGCTCATAAACTGTCTCAGAACAGTAGTTAAGGCTTTTCTACCCATGTTGGATTCCCTCCCAGCTTCTAAAAATTGCCTGGTCCTGTGGTTCACCTGATTATTTTTCTACTCTTTAAGCTCAGAATGAAGGAAGAGTAGTAACCTTGCCCTTCCATGACACAAATGAACTTGCAGGAGGTGGGTGTGTTAAAGGGTAACTATGAGGTGGTTTGTCACTGACCTGCTTGCCACTGGCTGTTCTGGTTTTGGGGTGTAGCTTGGGGTTGTTTTGGTGTTGGTCTGACAGCTGCTTGTCTAAATCAGGATGTTATTGCCTGGGATGAAAGAGGTGGGTGAGCCCCTAACTCACAATCTGCAATCTTCATGGTCTTACAAGACCGTGTAGAGATTAGTAAAAATGGGGTTAGTAAAAGAGGGATGTAATTGTTGTCTTCATATATTCTCTAAAAGCTTTTGTGCATCAGGAATGAGTGTCATATATCTATACAGAACAGTGGTACAATCAGGCTAAGGTCTTCAGGGCTTTGTTCAAGTTGTGACTTTGAATATTTTCAATTATATAATTTCTACAGCTGCTTTCCTTGTCATTGTCCCTAGAACTTCCTTCAGATACTGAAATGTGTAGCATGGCAAATTTCTGCATTAACAACATAACACAAACAGAATCTCATGGGTCCATTATATATCCACCAACATGTAGTGCATTTTTGTCCAGAACCACTCTGCAGTTCTTGCAAGTTAACTTTAGTTCTTCTTTTAGCAGTTTCCAAAGCTGATTCCCCAGTGTAGTGTAAAAATTGTGAAAACGGTAATTACCAGTTATGCAGACCATGGAATTAATGGCATCTGCACAGGTCAGGGTTGCAGATGGTTTTAACAACTCCTGGGTTATTCTTGCACACTGTCCTCTCACTGTGGGCAGCTGAGAAGTCTCTGGCCTTCCATTCCCCTGCATCTGCATCATGGGATTGCGGCTTACAAGTCTTGCCCAAAGTGGATACTGAGTGTGGTTTGAAGACTTGAAGGTTTTAAGGAGTTATTTTGGCACTCAAAATGCTTTGTAAAAAATGGCTTCAAAAGGGTGCAAATCTCCCTGAAAATCATTCAAAGGGCCTGAAAAGGATCAAAATCTTGTAGAAAAACATCAAATATGCACAAAACCAAGCAAAATGTCTTCAAAAAACTCAATAAAAGGGCCTGGAATGAGTAAAGATACTTCAAAAATAATTGAAAGGGTCTGGGAATGATAAAAATACCTCAAAAATCTCCTTAGACACTGCCACCCACAGCCTAATGAGATAAGGAAAAGGTGAGGGAATGGAAGAAGTTGTGGGGGTAGAGGCACAAGAGCTGTCAGGAAGCCATGAATGGACATCAGCAGCTTATAGAGCCTGTGTTCCAGTAGAAAGTCTAAGAAATATGACCTTAATCATTGCAGTGCATTCCATCTTTAGAGACAGCAAAATGCCTTCTCTGTCACCCAGCACTGTCTGGCTTGGCTTGTCACTGTTCATGTGCTTTATATAATAATTAGATTATAGAAACCTAACAAGAGGTCTGTTTCAAACAGGCTGGATCTGTTGTCTTGATCTGCAAGGCTTTTTGTTTTCTCCAAGCTGTTTGAGAGGAGGGGGGGGAGCCAATTCCTGCCAAGGGAGTGCTGGGAAATGAAATTACTAAGTGACTAATCTGTTGACTCTTTTTCCTCCCCTCCCTAATTAAAAATGCCAAACAAAGGATTTTCTGGAGATTGCTCAGTGTTATCTGATGGAACCCAACTAGCCCCACAAGTGCCCAAAACCAAACATCAAAAATAAGAATATTTAAATATACAGCCAAAATTGGCTCTTTTAGCATATGAAATAAAAACTTGGCTTTGTTAAAATACTTCACACCAAACTTCCTTATCAGAGAGGCACCCAGAACCATGTCACAGTGGCACTGTCATAGGAAAAAGAAAAATCTTTCTCCCATTTGAATAGTGCAATTAAGAAATACAACTGACCTCTCTCCTACAACAGACATCCACTGATAGGTGTTTGAAAAAAAGGCTGATAGGGCATATGCTGGAACACCATTATTACCAAGGTCACCCAAAACTGGATAAGAGATGAAGGCGCCCAGAGTTGTAATGAGGCTGCTGCTTCCTAGAAAATGGTGATTATCTTACATGATCAGACAGGAAAAATAAGCAGCTCTAAAGTAAAATGTTAAAATCCAAAAATACAGTCAATTCAGTATAGCTGCATCCAAGAGTTCTGCAGTAGGACACACAGCTTTCTTTGTTGTAAAATTGTAGGAAAAGGGCACCCTGTCCTCTTCTGCAGCCCTGCCTCACCCAGTGCCAGGTACAAACTGGGTCCTGGAAAGAGCATCAGCTGCTTACACAACTCCCTTGGAATCCAAACTACATCTTGATGTGGCTGTGAACTGGTGCGTAGCTCCTTCTCTTATAATTGACACTATAATTGTTTATATTACAGTGGGGAAAATGATTGGTTTTGCTGCATGAAAGTTTTATCCAGAGTTTTCCACTTCTTTCTTCCTCCTGCTTAGGGGAACTCAGAGAGGCAGTTTTTAGCACACACAGCTCCTGCTTTAATTCCCTAACCCCTGTTTTGAGTGATAGCTGTATTAGCCTTGCCTGACATGTTTGAAAAGTACAGATAAAATCCTGGGCTGAATGTTAAAGAGCCAAACTTGAGACAAGTTTTTGGGGTTTTTTTCCTTCTTTCTTCTTATTGTAACAGGGTGACCTCTCTTTTCTTACAGAAATAAATGCAGCCTCGTGTGAAAGATGGATTCTTGTTTGGCCCGGGTGACAATACAAGCTGCTCATTTTGGAGGCACCCAGCCCACTTGACTTGAGAAACAGGCTGATGAATAAATGAAATTTAATTTTTATTTTTTTTTTTTTCAGCTGCATTGGAAACAACAAATTCCCACGTAACAAAGTGAAAAAAAAAAATAATAAATAAACCAGTGTGCCATACTTGGGTCTTTAAGAAATAAATTTACTTCCAATAGCAGCATCAAATGTGTGTCCAGTCAATGCTGGCATCTCTCCTGGGCTGGGGCTCTTGTTCTCACGTCCCCCCCTTGGCAAGGTGTCAAGATGGGGACGTGGTCACTGCCCGTGGAGGAAGAAGGTGGCATAAGAAAGTGGAAATGTAGAAGTCAGGCTGTAAAATGAATCTGTTAATAGCACTAAATGCACCAGCATCAGTTCTAACTTTTGTGGTAATTCCCTGAAATGCACAATTCCTTGACACAGCAGGTGGCATCTTCCCAGACAACAAAAGATTTTGCAAATGATGGCTTTTTGTTGTTGAGAATTCTAGTTTCCTTTTCCCTTGGTTGGTATTAATTGGAGGGCACACCATACCTATTGAATTTGATTATTAGTAGGCAAATACTTTAAAAGCAGGTAATAAACATCATTTCTTGGCATATTTTCATGGGTTAATCACTATACCTGATGTTAACCACAGGCTTAGGCCTCCATGTACAGCCACAGTGGCTAGGTTGATACGTGGCTAATTCATGAATCAGGAGCTCTAAGCCCATTTAAAAAGATGGAGTGATGAGGCAGCCACTACTGAAAAGATCTGATATTTACACATCAGTGACATCCCAAGGAGCTAAAAACCACACCCTTTCCTGGTAGCCAAATTCTGCCACTAGCAGCAATGTAATCTGACTGAAGTAAACCCTAAGACTGGAGTGGAACAGGATAAAGAAAACTCCATGCACTGAGTAACTGCAGGGAGTCTAAACCTGAGGATCTAATAATTAGTTTTATCAAAACTCACTTTAAAGAGAGAGATGCCTGCCCTTAGCAGTTTTGGACTTGTTTGTCACTTTCTGGATATGCATAATAGATTCAGCCTTAGAATCCATTTACATAGATCTCTAATTTATTTTTTTTTTTCATATTAATGCTTTCCTCTTACATCCATGAGAATGTTAACCTATCTTCCAGGTAAATCCTGAAGATATGCTATTCCTGTACAGGATATTTATTTATTTATACTTAAAAATACATTTCAGAACATTTAGGGTATGCTTTGCACCTGGTTTTGTAATGAGAACTGTTAATAGAACTTGAACAAGCAAGACCACAACCCTCCTTGGCTGCTGTCATTAGAGGCCACCACGGTCCTGCCCTAGAGATCAGCTGCCAACTCCATTTTCTTTGTGGCAACTGGCTCCACACACCACTATGGATTGGAGCAGTGGGAACCAAGGGCTGGGATTCCAGGCTGCTTTTGGAAGTCTTGTCCCTGCACTTCATAAATCCCTCACTTGGGACAGCCTGTGTCAGTGCCAGCAAGCAGTGTTTTGGAGGCTGCTGAACTTTTGTGTAAACTATAGTCAAATGACACACCACTCTTGGCCTATTTTTTGTTAAATGCCTCCAGTAAATGCAGCAGGTATAAGAACAGGTTGATGAAGTCGAAGTAGAGATTGATGGCGGCAATTATGTACTCCTCAGGGGACAACCGGTGCATCAACAAGTGAGTGTCGTAAATAATGAACCCACAGAAGAGAAGAGCTCCGGCAGCAGCAAACGCCAGCTCCACTGTCTCATTGAAGAAAAACATCTGGGCAGGTCTGTGGGCTCAGAGTGGGTTTGTGCTTTTATCTGAGAGGGGGAAGGAGATTAGGGTAGGAACAACACTCTGTAAAATTAACCAGAAAGCAAAAAAACAGTCCTGGAAAAGAGAGCCCTGAAAAGAGTCTGGTAGCACAGACATTATGGGGACAACTGTGTTATAAACTGCAGCCTCATTAACAATGCTGGATCTTATTCTGTGGATTTTCATCTTCCAAGAATGACTTTGAAATGATGCTGGTATGGCATTCTGGTCTGGGTCTGTCAGTCTTTTATGGCCACAGCATTTTTAGATGTCAATTACAGATTACTCTGGAGATCTACTATGCAAAAAGACAGTGATGTGAAATGTGTGCGTTTTGTTTTGCCAGTCACAGTATATCAGTCTGAGCAACTTCTTACTTAGCAGGATTTAACTACTACTTCTCTACTCCCAGTTGCTCCTTTGAATAATAATACATGCTAGTATATATGATAGTCTGTGATTCTTTTTTTTTGTTTTTTTTGGACAAAAAGCACATGATTGCTTCTTCACATTTTTCTATGTCAATTACACTAAATGTGTGCTGTTCAAAACCTGAAAATCACAGAACTAGGGTTTCTAAAGATCAGGCATAATAGTGAATTCAGTAATCTAGATCTCCCATATAACATGGGCTGCAAAGTTTTATCTGATTAATCCAGGTTTAAGTCAAATAAGAGGAGTCTGTAGAAGGAAATAAAAATGTAGTCCTCATTTGAATAAGGTGTGGGTTTTTTTTGTGGACTCCTGGCAAGCTGAAGCTGCAGGGAAGTGGAGGAACAAAGGGATTCCTGCATAAGCAGCAGCTCTGAGTCCTGTGGCAGGGAAACAGGCTAATATCCACAGTTCCCTCCACCCAGCATGCAGAGGAGGGTTGAATTTGCCCCCAGGGGCAGAACATTACAGGATGTATCCTCAAAAGATTGGATCTGAACAGTTCTCTGCGTAGGGAAGTTCTCATGGAGAAACAAGTGAGTTCTGAAACTAATTAAGACTTTTTATTTTAATTATCTTTAAAAATCATAAACACTCAAGTGTTATTTAGCATGTGTAAAATTGATCTTTTTCTTTCAAAGTGGCTCTTGCTTGTGATTTTTGATGCTGGCATAAGTGACACGAAGTTGTATAAAAATAATACACTTAAACATTAAATTCCTTTGACATAGGATAGTGAAATTCTGAAAATTCTGAAAATATTCTTTTCAGTGATAAACTAGAAACGTTATGAGGTATTATTTTTTTTTTTTTTCCAAGTGGCAATGGCAATCTGTTTGAGTGCATGATAGATGCCAGCTGGCTAGCTAGTCAGTCCTTAAAGACATCTTTGTAAAATGGCAGAGACACAGAGGGCTGTTACTGTTGATTAGATTTCAGATAAAGAATGGGCATCACTTATATAAACAGCTGTTAAAATCTCTAGGCTATGATATATGTTTGTCTGCTTAACAAAGTGTCACATGCTAGAAATAAAGGACTGGGTTTAATTTTACCACAGAGAAATCCTACAGGAGTGAAGCTGCCCTTGGTAAGACTGATGACTTACATTGGGTATTGCCCAAGTTCACTTGAAAGAAAGTGTCTCTTGACAACATATTATTGAATTCCTGTTTTGGCTGTGATGTTTTATGTGTGATCAGCTGTTAAGAAACAGAATTTCTGTAGTGTTGGAGGGTATCACATTTGGCCCAGAAAGCATTGTGGTGTAGTTTAGCTCCCCCTAAGAAATTGAAGGTCCTTCAGGGCAGATGCTTTCTGCTCTTCAGTGTTTTTGCCCTATAGGGGTCCTGTGGGTGCCCTTTGAGGGCTATTTGGGGATACCTGTAGGTGCTATGGGTGCCCTATGGGTGTTGTGTGGGGGTGCTATGGGTGCTGGGGGGGGGTCCCATGGGTGCACATGGGGCAGGGCTGGGTTGGTGCCCATGGATCAGGGCTGGGTGCCCATAGGTCAAGGCTGGGTGCCCATGGGGCAGGTGAGGGTGGGTGCCCAGAGGGCAGGATGGGGTTAGGTGCCCATGGGGCAGGTCAGTACAGCAGCTAAGGAAGTCATGTTGACCTAGGTCATTCTGGATGAAGGCTATAACCTGGAAAGCAAGAGTCATACATTAAGTCTGAAAAATACTTCTGAGGATTAAATACAAAATTATATTTGATACCAAGTGTTTTGTAAAAGGTACATGACTCATTCTGAATCATCAAGCAGAAAACAAAGCAAGTCACTGCAATTTGAGATTTAATTCCTCTATCCATCCACACCTTGCTGTCATTCCTGATACACCATCACATCTCAGCCAGCTCAAAGTCGGGCAAAAATGTTGCACTCAAGTTCTTCCAGCCTGTTTGACAGGGTAGCACAGCCATCTGTTTTACTGCAGTGCTGCTCTTGTTGTATTTAATTAATGTGGTTTCCTGATTATATTTTCTTTTTTTTCTTGGTACCCTGAGCATGCAACAGCCCCAGCTGCTTCCCAGGGAGGTCACAGCCATGTCTGACATCCTCCCTCCTGTAACACAGCAGCACACAGCAAACTGCAGCACCGCCTAGAGATGTTTTTGGTTATCTAAGTAAACTATGAAGTATAGACACCCCCTACACATACTGATTTGTCTGCAGCCTTTTGTTGAAGATAAGGCCTCTGTTTCTGACACCAGTGCTTCTGCCACTACAGTAATGACAAATCACCCAGGATATGCTTTTGCACAGGGTATTCATACCTGTGTTGTCCTACAGATCTTAAAACTAGTCCCTCCCTCAAGTGCTTTTGGTCAGTTTTTTTATTCAATGATTCTTACTCTGCTTTGCAGCTCCACTGGTGGTGCTGGGTCCCAGGGCTTGGCTGCTTCCCTGGCAAGTCTCAGCCCTCCAGTGAGGCAGAGCAGCCCTGCCCTGGGCTCCAGCCCCTGGTCAGCTGTATCTGGCACCTGCAGCAGGTGGAGGAATCAGCTCTTGGAACACTGCTCTAAATTCCTCCAGGCAATTCAGGACTACTGGGCAAGTTTGTGGCAAAAAGGTGAAGTATGTTTTAAACACAGAACAGAGGCTGTAGCGTGAGCAGGTGAATGAGAATGGCCTTTTCTAGGCAGGCCAAAAGAATCCAGAATCAGAGGGCTGCAAAGAGTTTTTACAAAACTAAGAATATGTTTACATGGTTCAGAACTTCATTGCCTTGCTTTTTCCTCTGCACAGACTTGTGCTCATGGTACATCACGTATCTTCATTTTTTTATTCCTTCACTGTGTTCTACTTAAGGTTTTGGGCTTCTGAGAACTTTTTCTTAAGACTTTATGTGCTATTGGTGCTGCTTGGTTCCCACCAGTTCAAGCAGAGCTCTTGCACTACATGTTCTTTGCTTTTTTCCAGTATGTGGTCTTTTATTCTAGCGTTAATTGTGGTTATAAATCATTCCCAACCTGTGTCAGAAGGAGTTTACCCAGACTTCATGCTGTTGAAAACACGGTACATTTATACATAAAAGATATTAAACATTCAGTAACTCTGGGGGTAAAAATACCACATATCAGAATCAAGCCCACAGAAGATTTAAGAAGGAATTATCATTAAAATATTTCTCTGAGACACCCATGCCTCTTTTCCAAGTGGTGGCTAATATCACCCCCCTGGCCAAGCTGCTTCGTTGTCTGATGGGTGCTGAGGAGCACCTGATGTTTCTGAATGTTTGGGAGAGTTGCTTTCACGGCAGAAATTGCTTTTGAACAAGTTGAATTTTTAATTATTTTGATTTTTTTGCTTCATGTTGAGCTGATGAACCAAGTCTTGCAAAGGCCTGGTGGAATTCAGATCCCATGTATCTGTGCCATGCCCTGTTGCCAAGCCATCCAGAGCATGGATCCTGCTCCCAGGGGGGACTCCCACAGAGGCAGCAGCACCAGGGAAGGATGTGACCCTCAGAGCAGGACTCCTCCCCTCCAGGGAGCTGGGACTGGGACTGACTGGTGCCCTCTGCACCCCTCATTTCCCCCCCCAGAGCTGCCTGCAAAGGGTCCACCCAGATGTGGAGCAGCCAAAGATCTGCCACCTCCCCTCCATCCTGCCCAGGAGATCTCCCAGCTGGAGGGTGGCAGCTTGAAAATACATTTGTACATTACAGACAGTTGTAGGAAATGCTTCAACTTTCACAAGCTGGTGGCCAGTGTCTCTCATTGGGGAAGAAAATGCAGTGACAACAATTCTAGGGCACACACTTGCAAACTACTTCAGAAAAACAGTCATGGAAATGCCTTTTATATTACATGACCATTAAAGCTTGTTTTAGTGAAGAGATAAATCAGCTGTGTAACCTGAGATTTTCTAAAGCAATGCAAAGCTCTCAGGTATACTGTTGAGCCACCACCAGCGTTGACCTCCTGGGGACCAGTGTGAGCAAGTCGTGTGTCATTTGAGGCTCACCATCCTGGAGACCCCTAAGCAAGGAAGGGTGTCTGCACAGAAACCAAAAGGTTTTGTTGTTTTTTGTTTTTTTTTTTTCTTGGTTGGTTGGTTTGGGTTTTTTTTCCAGTCATGGCAGTGAACATGACTGAAAAAGGGCTTTTCCATGTATTCCATGTTGTGTTTTACAGATGTTTTGCCTATGTAGCTTGTAGCAAAAAAAAAAAAAAAGGTCTTGTGTTTCCTGTGTAATTGATTAATTGATCTCTTAATTCTCTAACTAGAGTCTTTTAGGAAGGATTCCTTATATGACAAAGTGAAACTACTCTTCGTGTCTTTGCTGGAGACTTGTTTTCTCTCAGTTGGTCTTGAGTAGCAATGAAGAAAAAAAAAAAGCTGAATTTCTTTGTAAACCCTCAAGTTTAAATACTCAAGCTAAAACTCGCCATGGTTTTTCTGTTAATGCAGCTATGGGTTCTGTGGGGGTAGGTGCTACTAATCAACTGCAGTTAGATCTTCTGTTTATAAAGAAATGCATAGTGATTTTTTTTTATTTTTAGAGGAAGAGATATTTTCCTTATTGAAAGTATCAGAGAAGAATTAGAAAAATGATATGCAGAACATAGCTCCAGCTAAAGCATTGTCCAGATAAAACTAGGCTTGGGTGTCATACCCCAAAAAAAGTCAGTGGTTTGAAATGTATTTTTAATTTTGTTTCTCATTTTGACAGATGCAATGGGAAGATCTTCAGGAAAATTCTGTTACCAGAGACATTAGCAAGGAGGAACTGGAAGATAATGTAGAGATTTTAAATTGCTTAGGAAATAGCATTCCTGCCATAACTCCTTCCTTTGCTCCTGGTCTCCATAAGAAACATTTTATTTGCAGTAAGATTATTATTTAAGTAATGTATATTTGTTTATTTATAGGACAGGAAACAGATTCACTGTAAGCACTAAGCTCCGTGTTCAGCTTTAGAAGTTTTAAAACCTGTGCAGAGTTGTGGATGCAACCCAAAGAGTTTTACCTACAGAACCTGCTCCTTTATCTTCTTAAACTATCCAGTTGTAAATAATAAAAAAAAAATGTCTAATTTTGCCTCTGTTTGAGAATTACCATAAGACCACAGCTGGTATCTTACAGTGGTGTGCCACAAGTGCAAGGGTGGAGAGGCAGATCTCTGCCAGGTACTTTACTGGTTATCAAACCATATTTGCCTTGAAGTAAAGGTGAGATTTTTTGGCCTTGGCCTGTGTTCACAGTACACAATTTCCCTTGTTAAGATTTATCATAATTTTCCAGCTTTACAGTTACTGCAAATAATTCTAGTTTGTTGATTAACCTCATTCACAGCAGTTCTAGAAAAAAATCTGTTTTCATATATTTGCCCCATCAACCATATAGAATAACCTTTTAATATCTTCAAAAACCAGCAAGAATAGTTCAAGTGTATTAGAAGATTAGAATTCAACATAATCCTGGCAAGGTGCAGCCATGCACTGATTCAAAACCTCATCTGTGACCTGAAGATTCAAATCCATTGACTTTCAGTGGAACTGGAAGAGCAGAGTCATTAAGGCATTCTTGGAAATTCCAGTGAGGGACACCTTTCACAAAAATGAACAATCTAACCAGTGATGTGTAATAATTTTGAGTGCAACTTACAATGTACTTACAACATCCACAGTTCCCATTTTTAGGGTCTGTTGTTCCATCTGCTTCTCTGTTTGCCCATTTATATCTGGTTAGTGTTTGTCAGATGCATGTTCCATATAACAAAACTATCTTGAACCCAAAAAAACCCACAAAACCTGAATCTTGAACACAAAACCTGTATCATAACTTTCTGCCATTGAGAATTATTTAGAGCGTATGAATTGGTTGCCAATAGTTAAAATTCCTTCCTTTTAACACTGTAAATGTACCATTTTCCAAACTCAACCCGGCAAAGCTCTGGATTTCTGGGGCTTTGATTTGTAAATGCGGATAATCCTGTTGCCCTTCTCCCTTCTGGAAAAGAACCTTTTGCCCTTATGAATGTGTTCTGCCCCACAATGGAATCTGCGGGGTGTCGGGGTGCACAATGTACAACCCCTGCTCTTCAGCTTGAAGTTGCTCTTTGCTTCTGGCTTGAGGGGGCTTTAGGAGATTAGTGTTTGGATCAGATCGTGGTTTTAACTTTCAGTGCTGGTTGTATTTCTTCTACAACTGGAGCTCTTGTAGCCATCAGAGCAGAAGTCAGGCTGTGATGAATGTGGGAGTGTAGATTCCTGTTTTACCTTTGCTGCTAAGTCGGTGCCTTAGTGCTTGGAAGTTCCTCATAGCCTGAAAGATAATGAGTGTGAAACAGCTGAAATAAACACACCATGCGTGGATGGAAACAGTCAAAGGTTTTGTGTGAGGTCAGAACTGAGCACGTGAATGTCACAGAGCTTGCAAGCAATGTCTGTGTCTTGGGCTTGCTGACAAAGCTGGCTACACAGGCTGCCAAGAAAGACCAGCCTCGGAGATAGAGCCTGGCAGATTCTAGCATCTCAATTTATATTACTGCCTGCAGTTTGTCCATTGTCTGACACTAGTCTTCAAAGTAAATTGTCAAATTTTGCATCAGTACAAGAGAGAAATTACCTAAAGGACATGGCAATAGGGCTGAGATAGATATCAGTCTCTGAACTGCAAATCAAACTTCCAGCTACAAAATTCAGACTTCCATAGCACATACAACGTTTTATAGTTGGGAATAAGATAGTTGGGAGAAGGAAAAAAACAGCCTCAATTTCTTCTAAAAAGGACATAGCCATCCATGACTGGAATTTCTCTGTTAGATTTTGTCTTACTTGTAGAAGAATATTAATAGAAGGCTGAATTACCAAGGGAAAGGAAGCACCGGTTTTTTATGAGATCAAATAAGATTTTTACTTATTATTAATTGTGAATTTTGTTTAACATGAATTATTAGAACTGGTATTGTAATTATTTTCCAGTAACATCTACCCGTCTCATGAGAACATAAAATATTTCTGAAGAATTTACTGTATTTACATTCCTTGAAACATACTTCCATAGCAAATGTTTGATAGGTGTTACCCTTTATTTTTTTCTTTTAGAAAGAAAGACAAAGTTATTATCTTTCATGTTGTCTACTGAAGAAAACAAAAAGCTGTTGCTGGGGAGGAATCAAACTAGACTATATTTTGGTGCCTTTCACCCCATATGATTCTTCATACTTGATTGCCATAGGGATAATTTTTGTTTTAAAGTATTTACTTATTTTTATTCAAATTCCAAGTTGTTTCCCATGTGATGTGCTTGCACTAAACACAGACAGAGCCCTTCCTGGAGAGCTGTCTGTCTAGCAGGCTCAGTCCCTTCTCATTAACCTTGTTTCTGTTTGTGAATAAGGATTATTCATCCACCTAGTGCTGTAGCATTAGTATCCCTCTACTTCTAGGAAAGCAAAGACTGATTTCAGAGTCTAATGACCACTATTTGAGATAAAGTGACATTTGGGGCAAAAAGAGTTTGGTTTCCCTGGCTTACAGCTCTTCACATGGCCGAGCGCCCCGCGGTGCCCTGCGGCAGCCCGGCCGGGGCAGGTGCCTCGCCCCGCTCCCGCCGCGCCTCTATTCCGCCAGCGACCGCCCTTCCTCCTCCTTCACTCTCAGCATCGCCGGGCCGGGCTGAGCCGAACCGGGGGCCGTCGCGCCGTCGCGGCCGGGGTTCTGCGGGGGGCTCTGGGGAGACACTGCTTCTCCTCCGCTTCCCCGGGCGGCTCTGGCGGTGTGCGGGGGCGGGGCGGGGAAGGCGGGCAAGCACCCAACGATTTCACTGTGAACACCTCAGGAGGTCAAAAGGGAAGAAACTGTGTCTGCTTCAACCCCCATCCCTCCTCCATCCCAACCCCACTGCTTCCCCCTCCCCATGACACACAGGGCAGCAGCCTGGGGCAGACACAGCACCTTCCACCCACACCCAGCACGACAGGGAACATCTCCAGAGGGTGTTAATCAGAACATGGATGTCACCAGCTCTGGGCACCTCCTCCTGCATTTGCTATGGTGTCCTTTCAGTTTAGTATCATGTATTTCATGAGGGTCCATTCCTTCTCCTCCAGAAGACTGATAAACAGGGTAAATCCCAGGACAAGCCCCAGAAGAACATCACTTGATCTAACCTCCAGACTACAAATAATTTCTTAGTATCCTTTGAATCCAGTGATGCACACAATTTTTCAGTCTCACCTAAACTGTCAAGTCCCGACATTGATATGAGGATTCATAGAAAACCATGTTAGAAGCTTAACACAATTAACTACCTACAAATTTTCTGCAGCTTGTCCTGGAGAAGCTGTGAATGATGCAGTTGATTCTGGAGGGGCTGGGAGTGTTTTGTTCATTTTCACCACTGAATTCTTAACACTTCTTTACTGCCAGCTATTAACCTGCACTCAAATATTGCTGCCTGGCAGCATTTATTTGACAATATTTATTCAACAATCAATATTCAATATAAATTAAAATAAGCTGTGGAACTTCCTTTGGTCCTCTTTAAATTTTCAGGTGAATGTATGAACATGAAATTGGTCCTCTTTCCTCCAGTGTTGCTCAAGTGCTGCCTGAGACTGCAAAAGAGCTGCACAGTGAGAGACTGACATTACCTAATTAGCTTGCTGAGAAAAATGATCCTTTCCAGGCACTATGTAGGTGATAGTGGCACCCCCCTAACATCCTACTCCATGAGGTATCACTCGGACCTTTCGGCTGAATAGAAAATCTAGTGGAGTAGGAGCCCTGCTGAAAAGGAGCATGAAAGGATTATGGGGGATCCCAGGTAAATATTCTCTGGACCATGCCTGTCGGCAACTACAAGCAGAGAGAGGAAGTACCCAGATAGAAATGGTTGACACAGAGAAATGAAATGTCTTTTACCACATAATTTTTTGGGTAAAAACAATTATTTTTTTTCAGGGAGAAAAGTTAGTAGAAGAAATAGGATAGCCTGTTGTGAATGGGTGTGAGAGGAAAGCTGCAGATGTAGAAAAAACTATAACCTGTGAATAACATGACTAAATACTCTAATCAAAACCAGAATTCTCTACTGCTTGATGAATAGTGTTGTGCAGCCAGCCTCTCCTGCTCAGATGCCTGCCCCTCCAGCTCTCTTCTGACATTGGAGGAGCCAGCACTGGGACAGCTGACATTCAGGACTCCCCTTCCTCAAAATCTGCTCTATGCTGGCCATAAGATATTTATTCTCCTACCATTTCATGCATCAGCTAGGAAAAAGCAGACAAGGAAGGAAACCATCATAACAAAAGAGGGCACCTTTTCTTGTCTGATCAGCTGATGGATTTGACCTTCTTCACAGGCTTTTAAATATTCTCCCTAGAAACAATTCCATAATAGCTTTTGGAAGTCATTATGCGTAATGATCTGACATTGTAGCCTTCATATTTTTCATGCAAGTATTATTACCTCTTTTAAATATTTGGTGATTTATGGAACTTATATATTCAAAATACCATTTTTTCATTCACATGTTTAAACTAACAAAGCAATTAAAGAAAGGAAATATGAACAGCATGAGCTACTATTCACCCACCATGTCATATATGAAGAATCCTATTCTCTCTCTTGCTTCTTCTCTTGTTGTTAGTTGCTGCAAGTAAAGCAAGAGGAACTCCATCAGGCCTTTCATGGGTAAGCTCTTTCCCTTTTATGCTACTAGAATTTCAAAGAGAAAAAAAGCAGGAATTGAGCTATCAAGTGAAGGTAAACCTATCCCTATTGTTTACACATATTCTGTGTTTGAGTATTTCAATTTCTTTATAAAAATAAGTGATATAACAAAACAAAAATTGTTTGCTAATGTTCTTGATGCTTTGGGGCAACTTTTCATTCCATAAAGGATGTAAAACCCTTCAGGTGTGAATGTTTCTCCCAAGACATCTCAATATTTCTCTGCCTGAATAATTTAGGGTGTGTTTGCCACAGTGACTTAAAGAGCACACTGAACAATTCACTGTGTATTCAGAAAGATGAAGTAAGCACAGTCATCACAGCAAGAATAATGTGTGCTTCACTTCTTCCTGCCAGTGTGCTGGGGTCAAGCCTTGGGTTGATTACCTGTTCCACCTTAGCAGAAGTATATGTAATAATAATAATTGTAATGGTGATGATGTAGCTCACCAACTCAGCTCTTGGCTGTTGCAGACTAGGACATGAGAAATTATTAAAATATGTATTACCCAAGTGAGCCCCCAGTAAGTTTAACCTACCTTCATTGAACTGGCTGGGTAACATAGGTGCATGATGTGATTAAAAACAACACACACTTTTAAATTCACACTTCCAGCAGTTTCATAGGTGGCTTTGTGGTTTCGTTGAAATATTAGATGGTTGACTTTAGGTGGGATTGCTGTATTTCCACATCTGACTGAAGCAGTGGTCGGGGGTTGTCCTCAAATATGATTAGAAGACGTTCTAATATTAGACTTAAGTAGAAAATCAGACTTCCAGACAGTAGTAGACCATTCCTTTCTAAAACACATTAAATCTGTCATTTATAGTAGTTAATACACACTTCTACACAATTTAAAAAATGATAAAATTCAAACACATAAATTATTAGTTGATTTTCCCCTGGTTCCCTCCTGGTCTTATTTCTTGCTGCTAATCTTGGCACTACCTGGCATGCCAGTTGTTTCTCTTCCAAACTATATCACATCACAAGAACAGCACAGCTAATGCAGCCTGCTTTAGCAGGGTGCAGGTACATCCAAACATTTAGACTGTGGTCAGAATTCAGTCTTGAATATTTGTTTATAGAGCCAATGATTTTATTGGTTCTTGAAACTAGAGCCCTCTTACCTCTCTGTCATCATTAGGCATGCCGGTCTTCAAAACAAGGCAAGGTGACTCCTCCTTTGACATCACTCAGGAGTGACTGGTGGCTTTTAAGATGTATCTGCTCCTGGTATAAGCCCCAGAGAAGGATCCAGAGGAGGGCAAGAGTTAACAGTCTTCAGAAGCTGGGCAGTGAGGCTTAGGAAAGAGATACTTTGGAAGTGATAATGGAAAGGATGCCCCCAACAAGTGGGGCAGCTGTGAGGGTGGTTCCTAGGGTGTGGAGCAAGGCATAAAAAGAGCCATGAAAGAATGGCTCCTGTTGACTACAGCAAGGTCTGGACCAGCCCCCACAAGCAAAAAGAGGACCAGCACAGAAAAGCCCAGTTGCAAAGGAAGGAAAGTGCAAGCAAGCTTCTTTAGCAGGGGCAAACAATCTCTAAACCCAAGGAACAAGTTAAAGATCACTAGAGGTCTACTGGAAAACAGCTGAGTTGAGGAGCTGCCTGTGCAGGGGCTCTACCATCTGCACACCTCCCCCATGACAAACTCCCTGCAGCTGGTATGCCCAGATAGGCCATTTTTAGGTTTTAGGCACAACAGGCCAAATGTAGAGTGCTTTTTGTCTTAAAATACTTATCTAAACATTTTGCCAATGCTGTTAAAAGCAAACCTTTAACCTAAATAATATAACCAGTTTTTGTTAATTGTACTGCTACCGTTGTTCTGGTGCAACTGTCTCTGTGACAGAGACTCTACACTGCAATTAAAGGTGTGGGCTTTTTTTCCCAAATAAATAATTGTGTGATCTTTGCATTGTAGATTCAGCTCTAATGCCATGAAGTAAATGGGACTTTGAAAATTATCTCTTATGGCAGCAAACTCAGGCCAAAGCTGTGCAAGTCTGAAAAATCACACACAGGTTGTGGGCTTACTTCCTACCAAAAGTTTTTCTTCCTGCCTACATTGCAGCTAGGTGGCAGAGGATGAGTTCTCCAAAGAGGAGGCCTAAGAATAGACTTCTGTGCCTGCGTCCAGACATATCTATTGGTGACCATATTTTCAGATATGCTGAGTGTGTGAGATTTCATATTCAAGTGTAATATCTTCAATTTAGTGGATTAAATTCCTCCTGGTGCTTAGTGAAGTTTATTTAATCTGGATTCTTTTCCAGAGTGATAGAAACCTCTGCTGAGTAGAAAGAAGACCTCAGTTGAGCCTTAGAAGTGGTAAGAGGTAAGTCTGTGGCACCACAAGAAGGCAGCCAGAACTCACAAGTGGGCTGGAGACACAAGGATTCACAACTACTGGTCTCTTGTTGTTTCCTTGGCCTTATAGTGGGTCTGCAGATCAGTGAAAAGGGATAATTCTGTATTAGGCTGGAAGGGAAGCAGACAGACAAGGCTGCTGGCAGACCAAGGTGATCAGAGCTGATAAAGTAGAACTGGCTCGAGGAAAAATGCAACAAGTGATAAAAATGACAAACAGGGAAGAGGAAGGGGATGTACTAAGAAAAACCTTGAAAGCAAGGACAGAGATTTATATATAAATGTCCTGAAATAAAGTGAAGCTAGATGAAGAAATGGAAGCTTATCAGCACCAAGCTGCACGTGAAACAATCGTTTTAAAGTTCATAGTTTCTTAAACCTTCTGACTCCTGACACAATATATTTGATGGCATCCCATTTTATCTGTTCTGTTCAATACTATCCTCTTCCACAATGTTATTATTCTGAACTTTGTTTGTCCTGTTTGCTCTAGCTGTACACAACAAACCCCTTACAATGATGGTTCATATTCGTGTTAGAAACTGACTTCCAAACCATGATCTTTTAAAAACCACTGTTTTTGTGTACCAGGACCACGTTTTAAAGTGGTCATGTTAGTTCCTTGCCAAGAAACAAACTGACTTTATTGTACTGGCAACAAAAATAATTTCTTCCTGGCATTAACATTAAAAATTGAAGGGAGGAGGGCTTGGTGTGTGTGATTTCCCTCCCCTCCTCTTTTTTCTTTCTTTGCATCACAATGTATATCAGGACACTTCTGCAGATTTAAGGCAGAGAACTTTGATTTGTGCTTTGTTGTCTGTTTTGGTTTTTGTTTAGTTTAAAAAAAAGAACACATAAGCTTGTAACTTAACTGTGAATTATGGTATATAGTAATAATGTTCAATAAACAGTCAAGTGTGAGGTAATGAGTCACAGAGATATTGAGAAGAAAGGAATGTTTTTTCCAAATACAACTTTATTTGGTTATTAGACAGTTAACACTAAGTTTGGGTATGAGATTCCTTTTCTGAATAAGTAGGCAAAATTTAAATGTCACATTGAGGGGACTATTGCAAATAAATTATACTGGGGCCAACAGATCAGTAAAAGAAAGAATCAAAGTCATCATTCTATGCAGGGAAATTTTTCATTTGTCTTTCTGTTTCTCATCTCTCATTAATGATGCACAAAAATCTTATCTTTTCCTTTCTTCATCCTTTACCCTTCTCTCTCCTTTATACTCTGGGACGTACAGATTTCTGTGTTACAAGCTCTTCAAAGCCATCATTACTCTTTACATTTATATCACTGGAATCATCTTTGTAATCTAGGATCAAAGTCTTGCTATTTTATTTGAAAGTACTAACAATATGTAATTGGTAAACATTTACAACAGAATATCACCAAAGCCACTAACGATTTAGAAAACACCATTTCTAAGGCTAACCTCTGCTGACTTTCATGGGCCAACTATTGACACTGGAAATTAATGTGGATAATGCAGGAGAGGCAGCAATATTCACCTTGTCTTTGTTAGGTTAGACTGATCCTATCCTGAAGTATTCTGAATAGTATCATTTCTTATTTGGACCTTATAATTGCCTTTATTAATTGGACTGTCTGAGTGCCTTCTCAGGCTAGAGAGAATGGTGCACTGCATGCCTATGGTACTTGGCTAAATTTTGGTGTACCTTGACTTGGTGAAAGAGTATCATACTTTTTCAGAAGAGCTCAAGTGCCATACTGACTCTATTACATACAACTACTCTCCTTGTGCATCTTTTCTTTCTATGAGTGATAATGCAGTAACATCTTTAGATAGTTCCTGTTTCTCAAGCTTCAAGGAGAACAGTACTAGAGCTCCTCTTTTGACCCTCAGAGCCATTCTTCCCAGCACAAGTTTGCCCATTTATCTTTAAAGCTGATGAAAAAAAAAAACCCAAACCAGCCACCTCCCCTACAAACAACAGAGGGGCAAATCCATTTGCAGTGCTGTAAAAATAAATGAAGGTCAAAGGAGTTAGTTGCAGGAGGAAAACTTTGGTTGCATCCTCACACAGTCCTTGCAGCAGCCAGGCAGGCTCTGAAGATTCATTGTCTCATAAATAACCTATTTCATTATTTGGAGGTGTGAGAGACAGAAGGTTTATTGAGGTGTTTCCTGGGGACTCCTTGGGCTGTTGATTGTTGGCCTCAGCATTTAATGTTCCATTTGTCATCCTTGGAGCTAGGCTTTGCCTGGGTCCTACATCAGGGCCCCGAGAAGCACCAGTCCATCCCTGCAGCACCTGGGGTGCCAAGATGGATCAGCAGAGCTTCTTGATGCCCTTGGGCCCACTGAGGAAAGCAATGAGGTGGCTGATACCTGCTCACAGGGAGTAAGGAAACCTTTCTTCTTCCCTCTTACCTTTGTAACCCATAGCAAGGTTGATCCATAAACCCTGGAAAGTTTCCTGTGCTACATCTAAGTGCTGCTTGTCTCCAAAGTCTGTGGCACTCTCTTTTCACTTGTTGTAAAGCAAGAAAACACGTGTGTGCAGCAGAGAGATCAATATCTCCTGGAGACACTACTCAGCATCCTTATCCTCTCTTGGAGTGTGGTGTTGTCTTCTGGGTGACACACTTGTGAAGAGGAGCTGGTAAGAATTCTTGCAGTCTTCAGAAAACAAGAGCTGTGGTTTGTACTCAGATTCCTCTTACCTGAAAATTATCATTGGAAAAATAACCCTTTTGACTGTGCTCCCCACATGACCAATTACACAGTTGGGTCAAGTCTTAGCGTCTTCTTTGGTTATACCAGAGAAACATTCATCATATTCAGACTATGTGGGGGTTCATGAGAAATACCATTAGTAGGATGATATGGTTCAAATGGTGATGTAGTATAATGTAATATAGAAATAAAACCACACATGTCTAAAGTGTTCTGATATAGATATGTGCACACACACATATACTCCCAGGCAGAGCATAGATAGACATTTATATAGAGAAAGATATATCTTTAAAAGTCCAGTGCAGTACTTCCCATTCACCAGGTAATAGCACTGTTAAATTTGGTCACTGCTGTCTTCAAATAAGTTGGTAAAAATACAAATAGAATGCACAAGAAAAGGAAATCTGTCATCATTAGCAGCTGTAGTCAGTGTGGTTATGATATGAATATATATATATATATGGTTTCCATTTGGTTATGATATGAATATTTTCTACTGCTAAATAACAAAGTAGACTGTTGGGTTTTGTTTGAAATGGTTTTGTGAGTTTATGTTTTCAAGTACAACAGTGACTTGAAGAGGAAGAGTTTGGGGCAGAAATGAGACTCCAGACCTGAATGCTTTTACCATGAGTTAGTTATTAATCAGTGAGGCCAGTAATTAAGTATGATCAGTGTGGTACTCTTGTTCTGAGGGTGTCTACAGAATCTTTTCAGATTTAGTGGATGAGTTGTTTGAGATTTAGTGTTGTTTATTTCAAAGGCTGGGATTCATTCATAGAATTAATTTTCTGTGTGGGATAATCCTCCTGTGGACTGAATGTCAAAGAAGATTCTCATGCCAAGAGCTGAAATCAAGTATTTTCTCCGTGTAAAAGACAAGTGCTAGAGGTCTGACTCTGCTGCTGTAACTAGAGTGAATGAAAAGCTCCTCCCTCCAGAAAGTGAATGTAGCATCAAAAAAATGATAATGACATACTAAGGATTCTCAAGATATCACATGTAACTCAAACACATCATGTGTTAGCTTAAACCTTCATAAAATGGAGAACTAAGAACATGCACATGTTCAGTTGGTGGTGCTCAACAAACACAGCAATGGGATACTATTACACAATGTGTGCATCACAGTTAATTTTTCCAGCCCTATGCTTTCTAAATGATACAAACAAAGGATTGTGTTTAAAGAAACAACCCCAACTGGGGGGGGGGTGGGGGGGGTGCCCCCGCCCCCGGGCGGGCTGCGTAGCGGAAGCGGCACGTTCCCCGGGGGCCCCCCGGTGGCGGGGGGGGAGTGGCGGCCGCCGCGCGCCCAATGGGGGCCGGCGGCGGGGCGGGGCGGGGCGCGGCGGCCGCCAATGGGCGCGGGGCGGGCGCCGGAGTGGCGTCTGCTCGCGGCGCTGACGGGGCGCGCACGGAAGTGGAGGGAAGCCGAGTGTAAACACGGCAGCGGGGGCCCGTTTGTTTTGTTGTTGTTGTTGTTTTTGGTTTGTTTGTTTTTTTAATTCAGGGAAATGAACATTTTACTTTAAGTATATAAATAGGCAATCTGCTTCAACCCACCACAGCTGAAGTGCTTTGGTTAGGTGTGTAGTCACTGTAGACTCTAGTCAAATTGGAGAGAATTATGAAAAGTATTTAGTCCTATTCATATCTGAATTGCCTTTTTGGACCTGTCTCCATCTGTGAGAGACAGGGTCCTGTTTCAGTAACCTCAGTACTGAGAGGCCAAGGCTGGGGCAGCCACAGCCCTCCTAGACAAGGCAACAAGAGCAGGACATTTCAAAGGGGCCTGTCTGAGAGAAGCAACAATAAGGGAACAGAACAACTCACATCTGCTTTCAGAGCCCTTATGAGTAACAATCACAGCAGTCTCATGTAAAATAGAGGCTATTTAAGGCAAAGGGATACTTGGTTTGAGGGTTTTTCCCCCTTTCCTTTCCATGGACCTTCCGAATCATAAGTTACCCTTTTGCTGCCACAGCCTAAAGGGAATATGGGATTTTAATTTTTTTTTTTTTTTGTCTTAAATGTCCTGTTAACCAACACTGTTTGTGAGGTGCTCTGAGAGGATAAGTTTTAAATCACTCCAGAAATGCCAGAATTGCTAAAGGATTGCCTAAGGTCAGTGTCCTCCTGGATGGGAGGATTTAAATCTTTATTGTGAAGGTTTCAGTAGAAATTAACATTTGGGGTTCACAAAAAACTTGCCAGATAGGAAGTGATACTGCATACTAAAAACAGACTGAAGAAGCAGTCTCCTGAGCCTTAATAACCAATGGATGTGATTACCTTAACAGTAAAACAAAACCTGTTTCACCATGAAGACTATCAGACTCTGGAGCAGGATGTGGAGGGAGGTTGTCCTCAGAAGTTTTCAAGATCCGACTGGACAAAGCCCTGTCAAGTAGCTCTGGCCTTATAGCTTACCCTGATCTGAGAAAGAAGTTGGACTGGAGCTGTCTTGAAGGCTTTTCTGACCTGAATTGGCTGTTTGCAAGCTCAGCTGCTTGTCCTCCTCTCACCAGGCACTGCTGCAATTAGAATCAACACCTACATCTACCCCTTGATCAGCATGAGCAGACAGATTACAGCATCACTGAATGGGAGATCAGCTGGGCATCTCCTCCCTGTCACACCAAATGCCCTGAGATGGTTCTAGATCCTCTCTAGCCACCTTACTGTCAAGATTTGCACTGATTTTCCACAGCAGCTTTTTCAGATGTCTGGAGATGTCATGCAATGCCCTGCAGCAGCTGCAGAATCCCCTCTGCCCACAGCTGGGTGGCTGTGCCCAGGGGGGCTGCCCTGCAGCGAGCTGAACCCCGGGCACACCTCGTTGGCACACTCACTGTTTCCCTCCCAGGGAGAGCAGGTCCCCTGTGCCTCCAGCCCCTGCAGACAGAAGGAGAAGCTGAGAAAGGGCAGGGAGTTGGTTGGAGGATCTCTGGGTTTGGAGGATGTCTGTGTTTGGCCAGGCAGCCTGGGTGAGCTCAGCACTCACACTGAAGGGTAATTGAACAGGGTCATATACACCTATTGTTCAAGTGATAAATGTTATGAGCGTACAGAGCAGAAGGTATTAAACTTCCTTAGAGGACAGAGTGCAGTATTAGACTAAGGTTGTCACGTTATGATTACACATAAATTATAGTGGCAACAAGGGAAGGACTAAGTCTGCTGAGCTGAGATTAGCAACAAAAAAAAATCCTATTAAATGTAGGTATGTGATGAGGATTTAATGACTGAATAAGTCTTGGTCACTGAAGATTTCTTTGCTCCAGAGAAGATGCCTAAAATATGGAAGGGATTTTAAAAAGCCATTCATGAAAGAAAAGTAAAAGGTATCTGCAAAGGTATGAACTCAGAAAGAACAACAAAAAAAATCAACACTACTTTCAGTGGATTTCCCTGTTCCAGGGCATTTCCCTGTCTTCAGCCCCAGCCAGCTTCCCATCCTCCTGAAACACAGCTATTATGCACAGCCCTGTTTATTTTTTTACTATCAACTTACCTACTGGAAATCCACTAAAGGGTCCAAATGCTACAGGGCACACAACCATACACTTGTTTCTAGTGATGGGATGAAAATACTTCCATATTAAACTGGACTAATAAATGAGCAAATAGTGTAGAAATATAATTTTGCCATGCAAAGCAGAAATATTGTACTTATACTATTTTTATCAGGCTACCATCAACCTGAAATGATTATTCAAACATGGAAAAGAAGCACCAAGCCACCTGGGATCTGTGGATTGATTTTTCCACCTCTGAGTTAACACTATATTCACCATCCCACAAGCTATGAACAATTTGTTGCAGCATCTTTTGAGGCAACCCTTACGAAGTACTGAGCCTAGTTCAAATTCACAGAGACATGAAAAAGCTTCATTGCTAATATACACATTTTTAAGGAAGGGAGGAAAAGAAAACTGCTTTCTAAAGCCTGCAGTGACAAGAAGGTTATGGAGCAAAAAGCTGCATTTTAATACATCTATTATGAGCATTGATTCTACTTCTCTTTAGGAAAAGCATTGAGACCCCAGACATTAATAGAAGTAGCTTAACATATTTGTAGAAAAGCCAGAGTGCACAGATTTTATGGACTCTGCTGTGCTTGAAGTATCAAGCTGACTTGGGGTAAATCAGTTAAGTCTAATGCCCAGAAATGTGTTTGTCTGTACAGTCATACATCAAGAGAAAGAGTGAGACAGAGTGTCAAGGGTTAGGGCTGAGCCAGCCACTAAACAAGTGGAACATGGTCTCTATGAACCCCTCTTCCTCTTGGCTTTCTCATTTTTCAGAGCACACCACATATTTTTTCTCTAATAACCTGTACAATCTAATCTATACATGTGCTGTCATCTTCTTAGACTCTTGGACTTTGTCATGTAAATTAGCAGACACAGAAATGTCATCACAGTGGTTGGGAGTTGTCTGCCACTGTTTCTTAACATCTGGATCTATTCTTGAGAAGTTCTCAAATGTTCTTTATTTTACATTAAAAAACATTTTTTAAAAAACAAATATATATATACATCTTCAACAAACAGCATTGTTTTCTGTAAGCTGCAATAAAAGTAACATTGAAACACTGTTCACTGGGGTCATACCTCCACTAATACTCTACATTTCCCTCTCAAAGAAAGGGGTCTTAAATGTTCCTTATCTTCACACTGACTTCCCATAGTTAGGTCCCAGCATGGAAAACTGGTGGTATGAATCAGAGTACATGACAAAGCTAAGAAGCTACTGTTTTCATGTTGTTCAATATGTGAGTATATGTTATAATTGTTTATTACCATTTTACCTGGAATCTCACTACTTCATTTTGTATAAATGTGAACAGCAATTTTTTTCACTTCTGGTGTCAATAACAATTTACTTTCCAACATGCTACTCTGTGCAACTGAAGAATTTGCTCAAGCCCTAAACTCAAATCAACAAGTATTTCAATTATTCTACTACTGCATTTTACTCTAGTCACCAACAAATGAAACGTTAAATAAAACTTGAATACTTTGGAACTTCAAAGTACTTCTTTTTTCACTTTTACTAGGCAAATTTGTCAGATCAACAAAGCAGTGGTTTGACAAATTTCACTGTTGTGAATATTTTATCCCACATATTTATTGCATCAAGATCGATGCACTAGCAAAAGTTTCCCACAGTCTAGAGAAGGAAAAAATTATTAACTTTAAGCATTCTAAACACATAACTATTAACCAAAAGATATTAATAGTAACAAAGCAGCTCACTTTTAAGCATGCATGTAGGAATGCAGCTCCTGAGCATAACTATTAAAATAGTTAGATGCCATTGGTGCAGCTTCAATGTCACAGAGAGGGAAAGAGAGGAGAGAGCAAGCTGGTCCTGTACCTCACCACACTCTCAGAGAGAGGAGTTTACAGCCCAGAATATGCAGAACCTTTCAGTACTCAATTTGCCTTTTTCTTCTCTTTTGTTTTTGGTTTGTTGGTTTTTTTGTAGCAGGACCAGTTGGGGGAATCAGAATTTTTTCCTTCTTTCCTGGAGCATAAATAGCTGCCAGGCATACTTGCAGTGATTCAGATATTTTAGAAAATACTAAGTGTTTTCCAGCCATTCAAGGTGCTACCAGCTAAACCAGCACCAGTAGAGGGAGACAAACCCTGATACCAGCCCAGCCCAGTCCAGCAAGACCTGTAGGACTCACCACTTCACAGGAGGCTGAACTGGAAACCTGAAGGGAGAACATCTTTAGGGAAACGTCCTGTGCCATTGATGTCTGTACGTGTTTCATAAAGCATGAACTTAGGGATGTTCTCTTAAAAACCCCCTTTTTTTTTGATAGGTTTAGCCCAGATGAAGCCATTCCTTTTCATACAGTGGAAAGGGTTTATTATTGAGAGCTAGCCTCATTATCCCATTGTGCATTGTCAGAGCACAGCCACCTTTCAGTGCTCCACATCTAGTGGCCTTTAAGAGGCAACGATGCTCAGCTGTCCCAGCCAACACTTGCACAGGAGAGGATGCCCTTTCATAGCAGACAATTAACTGACACCCAAATGAACATATCATTAGTCAGTAGGAGCAGTGCACTGCATCAGGATGAGCTCTGGAGCTCCTTTGAGCCAGACATTGCTGGGATGCTATGGTCTGTACCACACTGCTGCTGCCTTTCAGAGCCTTCAAATCCTTTTCTACCCACGTGAACTTTAAGTGGTCTGTGCCTTATTCTCCAGTCCTGTTAGCTGGAATTGAATTAGGACAGCTCAGAGGGTCCTGCTCAGGTTGTGCTGTGTCTGTTTCCAGGCTGATCTGGGAGGGTGCAATGGAACCTCTTCCATGGTGGTGATTGTTGGTGTTTCTATGCTGGTGTTAATGTTTTGGTGATGGCATTGGTGATGTAGAAACAGGAATGACACCCTGTGAGCCGTGTGATAGTAGCAGTGAAGGGGCACAAACAGCCTGAGTGTCTAGTGTCAGACATTAACACTGCATTGTGTGCTCTCACTGGGCAGCAAAAACCCACTCAGGTTCTGTGCAGTGAGAATGCCATGCAGGACAAAGCAGTGCACTCACCTGCACTGCATTCCATGGCTTTGGAATCATTTTTCCTGAAAGCAACAGAAAGCTGAAAAACACACACATGAGAAAACCTGTATTACTGTCATCACACACACACAAAAAAACCCTCCACCACCCTCAACAAAAAAAACACCAACAAAAACAAACCAACAAAAGTTAGCTGTTTTGTGTAAAATCTGAGATGATAAACCAAGACCCAATGCAGATGAACTGCTGTTTTGTTCAAAAAGTGATCATTCTGGGTGAAGAAAAAGACAACTCAATAGGCTGGGATGTGAAGCCTAAAGGCTCTAAATACTGAAGACCTCAACTCATTCTTGAGTGAATTGCACTAATGGCTACTCTTCCTGTGCAAATGGTGCACTTTTATTTTAAACCTGGACTCTACTGATTCCAGTTTCCCTCCATGTGGTTTTATTATGCTGTTGCTTGTGAGTTTGGAAAGTATCATTGCAGACCTGGGAATTCAGTGCTTCTCATGTTTACTTGTCCATAATTCTCATTTACTGAGATTGTGACAGCAAATTACACTGTGGCTTTGCCTCTTTTGATCATGAATTGGTTTATCATGTGAAAACACTACACCAAATAGTTAAGCAGAGCTGTCTTGACTGGGCTAATGCCAAAGCTAGGAACAAATATCTTTGTGCTGAGAGCTATAAACAGCTACCTGAGTAGCTGAGGATTGCACCTTAAGAACAATTAGTATGTGTTGTTCTGTGTAATGATACATCTGGTGACAATAGGAAACTTGCTGTATAAACAGGCACAGCCAGGGTTACAGGCAAGAAATTCAGCTTGCGTCCTGCTGCACGCTCCCGAATCCTCCTGCGCCCTCCTGTGGCCTCACACAGCCAGCTGCACGCTCCCGCATCTTCCCACACCTCACTGTACCCTCCTGCATCCCACTGCATCCCGCTGCGTCCTCCTGCACTCTCCCACACCCTTCTGCACCCTCCTCAATGACCGTTTTAACCTCCAGCCCTCACGCCCCAGATGAAACAGGCCACCACTGGTCATCACAGCATAGCCAAAAAAACAGTAATCCCTCCTTTCAATTGTTACAATAGTGGAACTAGCACAATGTACCTACTGACTGTAATAAAACCCCAGTTCTCCTCCTGCGTGTGCAACTACCTGAATTGCACACACAAGAAATGTGGTAGAGGAGAAATGGTTCTACCTATTAGAGGCTGTTGGGTTTGTTTTGGTTTTGTTGGGTTTTTTTGTTTGTTTGTTTTGATCTTTTTTGTGTGAAATCTCAGCAAAGATAGTTTCAAGAAGCTTGATCTTAATTCTGATGCTATAGTCCAGTTCTTTTTTTCAGCCCCAAGTGTTCCTAAAAAACTTGGGGTTTGTTTTATTTTTAATTCAATTACTTTCCACTGTGTTGCATCATAAGCAATTTTGCTGCTTAGAGATGAAAAAATTTGCCTTTGCTCCTAGAAGAAACTTTGGTCAAATTAATTCTGTTAAACCACTTAGGAAGCAGCAGATAAAATTCTCTTTGTTTTCAGCTCAAGAGGTTGGCTGTGTTTCTTCTAGTTCATGGTAATGGGGTCTCCCCTCTGTGGGTTATAAATTTTTGCCACTAAATCTTGTACTTGCAAAGGACAGGGAAGGGCTTTGTGTCCTAAGGATGTGTAACTGCAATTGAAACTTCTTTCTAAATTTCACCAAGTAAGTTATCAGTATTCACTATAAGTGACCAAAAAAGTAACTACACATTGACTACTACTAGGAAGACTCAAAAAAAATGGCAAAGTCCAAAAGGGAGTAACTGTCATAAAATGTTCCCCATAGGCACTGAAAGAAATGTTATCCTCCCAGGCTACATTGCTTTGACTATCTCCCTCTTCCATATAGACTGAGAGAAGAATTAGCCAGGGAGGACATAGATTCAAGGTGTAATATCAGTTTTCTCGAGGGACCCTTGAGCAGAATGATGTTATTCACTGGTTTCTTGCAATTAATTTTACTCAAAGTGAGTATTCAGAAAAAAAAATAATCTTGCAGACTGATATAATCAGGGAATGTTTTCCAACAGCCACGCTAGTTGCAGAGGAGGAGGTGGATGCTTTGTACAGCTTTGTGACCGTGTAATTAATTTATTACTTTCTGTATTTCTCGTCACCTCAGTGCACCCAGTCATTACACTATTGTCCTTTTGATGAATGAAGGGTGGAGGCCTGACCATTTCCCTGGTTTTTGTCATCTGGCAACACACTTCCTTCTTTGCTGCTTCTCTGAATGTTTATAAATCCCTTCTTGATTCTGCAGGCATTATTTTTAAACCTGGATTCTGCAGTGTATTTTTCAGGGTATGCAAAACTCAGGATGATTTGTTCTGACTGCTTCGTTAGGTGTCACTGTAAGTGAAGTGACTCCACCCAAGTAATTTTAAACTATGTAATTATTAATTTGTGTCTCTGGATGTTGAATGACAGGGAAAAAGGATAGAGAAATCATTAAGACTATCTGAAAGAGATGGTAAAAAAATTGTTCATACTATAAAGCAGTCATCTAGCATATAAAAATTAAATACTAGTATTTTGATAAAAATCACACAATTCTCAAAAGTATGGAAGTTAGCAATCCTTGACCCCAAACTGAAAGCTTCAGTCTTTGCAGGATCTACTTGACTACAGAAGCAACACCTTTGGAATAAGTGCCTGGGTAGCTCTGCAACTGCAGCACCCTCTGCTGCTTCTTTAGTTCCAAAACATGAAACTGTACACTCAACCAAGTAGAAAATAAAATTAATATGCATCAAATAGGTTGTTTCTTGAAAATGAAAATTTATCTTGAAAAATTACTGACTAATGCTAGGTGCAGCTTACAATAAAATGTTTTCAGATGTCAGTGTAAATATAATAATGACATTGAGATAGAACCCACAAGTTATCTGGGGGGAATTTACCCCCTTTTTATCCTTGTGTGGATCCCACACAGCCAGAGCTGTCTACACAGAGGCAGCCCTGCTGCCCTGAGCTTGCCTCGTGTTAATCACTATGAGAAATGTCAGTTTGAGTTGTGTATCAGCATTTCAAGAAGTAAATCCCAGGCTGTCTCAAGTTGGAAGGGACCTGCAGGGTTCAGTGAGACCAAATTAATTTCATAACTCTGTGAGACTTGGAAGGTCATCAGCACATCAATAACTGCAAATAATTTTGAAATGTCCAGATGAGACGAGGAAAGCATTCTAATCATGTTCTTCCTGTGATTTGTCAGCTTGTGTTCCTTGGTCTGAGTGCATATTAATAACACTGATAGTTAGCTGAGAAATTCACCTATCAACAAGTAGTGACTTCTAATAAGGGACAAATAAAATATTAAGATTAAATCATCCATCTCATAATCAACAGATTTCTGCTAACATGAAGTATGAGAAAAGGATGTCCAGTGTAGACAGTGCAGTTGAGATTGTGTGAAAGATTGTGTGTTTTTCTCTACATTTTGGAAAACATTTGTGAGAAATGTGTGCAGGTTCCTCCACTGCTGTTTTTGGAAAGCTAATAATCATTAATTATAGGTTTCTTTTCTTAGCATATTGGTGTGGTAAACCATCAGCTCCATATTTGACTATGATCATGCTTGTCCTCAGAGGTGCCTTTACTTCTTTGCCAGGAATCACAAAAACAGAAAAGAAAAAAAAAAGAGCACAACATATGCAGATAACTGGGCCCCAGTGTTTTAACTACTCTTAACATTTAGCTTTGTCATAAACAGTATGTTAGATCACTTTAACGTTTTACTGGCTTAAGTCTCAAAATTGGACAATGAACAAATAATAAAATAAGAAGTCAAAACCACTCAGATAATTTCCAATACTGCTTTACAGACCTCTGAAACAGTGTGATGCAGAAGGCAGTCTTAAGTTGATGGGGAACCCTGTTTTATTATTCCTATAATGTAAATGTCTGTAATGTAATACAAATATATATCTTCATTCCATGGAATTCCTGGTCAGCCTGCTGTAAGGGTGCTGGAGCCTTGCACATCACTGCTCACAAGCATGTGAGGTTTCTGGTTTTACTAGAAAATGAAGCATGCTGGCTGCTAAGCATCTGGACTGGGATTGATGTCAGACTGTGTGAGAGAAGCTAAAACCATAGATTAGATCCTGTTTGCCCAAGTTTAACTTCTGTGTTTTAGTCAATATTGGAAGTTAAGTGCAGAAGCATAAAATAATGTCCTAGATACTTAAGCCTTTTAGGAATGCAAGGACTTTGGGCTCTTTGTTCATCTTTAAATCTGCTAGATGAGCTCTTATTCCACTGAAGTCAGTAGAAGTGCATCTGGGGAGCCAGGAATTGCTATAATTCCAGAGCATGGAGATGACTTTTTGTGTGTACAGAGGAATGGATCATTCCTGTTCCTGTTCTTCTTGTGCTTGCGTTTGGGGTCCACATTTGGGGGTCCACACGTGGCACCTGCCCCCACGCCCCCCAGCGCTGCACAGGCTGATCTTGGTCAGGGGTGGGACCCTCACCTGGCCAAAGTTCCAGGGGATGGAGGTGATGTAGTCACAGGAGCCCTGGAAGATGATCCCCTCCTGCGACAGCACGTACTCGTGGCGCTCATTCTCGTCCCGGAGGAAAACAGAGTCCTCTGTGGGGAGAGTGGAGGTGGCAATGGGGCTCTGCCCGGTGTTTATTTTTCACAAGGTGTCAGATGAGAACAGACTGAATGGATAGCAGGGCTCGAGCTCCTCATCACTGCCTTCTTCTTTCCAGCTCCCAAAGTAATTAATAGACAGAATGCTCCACACAGACCTCTATGCAGTATATCCACTACATTCCAACACCATTCCCTGCTTGCTCAACAGAAACATCCCCTATTTACATACACACAAGCCCAACATATCTATCTGTAATACCTCAAGACATCTTTTTCCCCTGTAAACAGCATTAAAGGGGCTTGCACTGCTACTTTTGGTGGCAAGGCACACAAACAACCTCTGATTTTTATAAAATCTTCATGTGGTTTCTTAAAACAAGTTTTTTGTCAAACATGAAAATACATTTCACAGCACTTTCATTACTGCTAGAGAACTTCCTATATATACCCATACAGAACATAACAGTAACTTACAGTATTGCAAAGTACCATTACTGTGACCTCTTTAGAGAGTATTCCGAGTGTTACATGGAAGATTCTGCTATTTCTCATGACTGATTTGGGAGGCTGGAAAAGCTGCCGTTGGGTCGCAGCTCTCCAGCTTAGTTGTTTGATGCCGTTTTCTTCTTAAAAAAAAAAAAAGCAGCATTGGGGTTGATGAGACTTTTCATCTGTGTCATTTACTGCTTTAGCAGTAGGCAAAACACTGTAAGATTTGTGATGGTGCTTTTCATTTCTGTGGGTAACAGTCAATATTGCAAGATCATCAAAGATCCAGTGACCCTAACTGGCTGATAATGGGAGTTACTAAGTAACCAAAATATGTTACACATTGATACACAGTTTAAATTATTATATGTGTAACAGGTTTTCTTCATTTTAGTTCACTGAATGTACATCTGTGGCGTGAAAATAATGTCTGTTTTAACTATGTTAATCTATTTATAAGGAATTATTATGGCATTATAATGCCAAGAGGAAACAGAATTAAATTACAATACATTCATTGGGGATATTATTATAATATCAAGACTATGGGGAAATCATGTCATATCATATTTTTGAAAGTCTTGGTGTAATTCAGCAAGAGACTGTTGAAGGACTTCATAACCCACCTGACTGGTCTTTGGTTCTTGGCAGTCATATTTATTTATTATCATGTCATTGTGATAATACATCGTAGTATTATAATTGTTGTTGTTGTTGTTGTTATTGTTGTTATATAATATACAATATTATTGTTTCTGAGTAGTTCATGGCTTTTTCTACCATCTTACAGGATACCAATGCTATGACAGAATTGATTTTCTACCATATCCTGTGTTCTATGCAGGTAACATGATATATACAGGGGCAAATCCTGCCTCAAAGAGGATGTGCTTTGTAAACATGAGAAAAATGTAAGAAAGATTAAGACAATCATCATGAGGTTTTATTTATTGATGCTTTCAAATGGCTTTTCTTGGTGCTATTGTGTATGAGAAAAAGCCCGAGTAGCCTAGTGGCTCAGCTGGTTTTTGGCAGCCAATGCCCAGTGTGATTGAAATGGGTCTCAGAGAAAATAGCAGAATGATTTAAAAACACACATGTGAATGCACATCCTGGGTGTAAACACCTGTATACACCTGCTAAGACTTTTAACTTGACAATGAAAAAAAATACTTCTGTGAGGCAAAAATTTGATTCTGGAATTAACAAAATCTTTTACATGTGTAATAATCAAAAATAGCTAACCTGCAGTATTAGATAAAAACACTCAAACTTTCTATTTTGACATTACATCATAAACCATCAAAGGGGAACTTGAACTTCTGAAGTCAGGGCACTTTCATGACTGTGTTTCTACTTGTTTCTGACTTAAAGGGTCTATGTTTGTGACTTAAAATAGCAGAATTATCTTTAAAGCAAGTCTGGAGCAGAAATCGACAGCAAAATCTGAAATTCACTGAACATCACATCTTTGTATTTAAAAGAGACTAGCTTCCCTATAACTAATCCTATAATTTGTTAATTATTCCCATTTAAGTAGCCAAAAAATTTTCCAAATATGCAAAGTAACTGGAAGAAGACGGCAATTTTTGCTGTAGTCCCATCCCCGAGCTACCTTCGTGTTTCTCTTAAGTTTAGTTTGACTCAGTTGCAGAACTCCTTCAAGAGATACTGGCTCAGGCAGAGGTTAGGGGCATCCTTTATGAGAGGAAGGCTTCAGACCTGCTCTCCATGTTGTTTGATTTTGGACAGACTTCGAATGCAACTTTTATGAAACATCACTCACTTTCTGGGAAGTGCCCTATCATCAGACCTTTCCTAGGTAATGGAAACAATATCAGTAGCAGGTTTGTTTGTAATTGATATGTAATTATGCAAGCTCAGAAATCAGTTGTGTAGCAGTAAGACCCAGGCCTATGAATGAACCATATTATTTGTCAAACAAATCATTTATTAAATCTGCCCAACAAACCACTTTTGGGTCTTCTTGTTAAGAGGATGTGCTTAAAAACAGAGTGCTGACTTCTGTATACTTTTGTCATAATTCCTGATTTGTTAGATGCTTTCCCTTTTGTTTTGCAGAGCAGAGAGATTCCAAAGACTGGCACAGGGTTCTGTATCCAGCAGGAGAGACCTTTTCTGGTATAAATTCAGTTTTGGAGATGGAAAGGAAGAGTTTCCTTATGTACATAGAATGATACCAGTTTGGAAGGGTCCTCAATGATCAGGAAAGGACCTCAAGGATCAAACCAGATGTTGCCATCTTTTACTGCAATACATGTAACTCCTCCCTAAAGTACGGGAACAACACAGGTAGAAATGGCTTTCTAAAATCTAATCTTAAATTGCAGTATTATTAATATTGACTATTGCTTTCACCCCTGACCCTATTCTCAACCTCCTCATTCCATTTTCTGTACCCCAGTCTCCACAGAAAGACACAAACCGGAGACGGGTGGCATATATAGAACTGATTCTTGATCTAGGTTTAAGGCTATGTTATGACAGAATCCTACAGGGCCAGTCAAGTTTAATTGTGCTTCCTCAATAAAAAACACATTTAAAAAAATCCTATCAATTTCCTTGATGATTAACTATGGTTGCAAGTATACAATTTGGGTAGAAATCATTTTAATGGTTTATTTATTATAATGATTTTATTACTACCACTCATTTTATTATTCTTTTATGTTATAGCTATTATTACTTTAGAAGTATTAATAATATAATAATTACAATTAATAAATATTACTGTTAATAATAATTATTAATATTATTACCATAATAGTAATACCATTACTATTAATAATAGTATAGATTTAAAAAAAATATTTAACATATTTAGTTTCTAAATTGTTATTAACATTAAAACATTTATTAAATTTGATTTGACAAAGATTTACTATAAAGTGACTTCATGATCCTCAAGCTGTGCTCTCCAAGGGGCCTTCACCTCTTCTAGTTCCTGTGATACCTTGTTAATGGATGTTGACATGGGGCATGCTGGTACCTGTTGCTGTCTGTAGGACTAACGATGTGTTCTGTAGTGCCAGTCAGACCAGCAGTTACCACACTAAGCACAGTCCCTTTTAGACCACAGCATTAGCATATCTCTGTGCCCAAAATACGAAACAGAGATGATGATCAATAAGAAAAGCAGCTGAAGCCTCCAGAGAAATGCAGATGGATGTCAGCCCCAAATGAGTAAGTAATTTATAAATTAATTTACTCATCATTTTTACAGGCACTTTGTTTTAGTTCATAAGGAGTTTTAGTATGTTTTTTGAAACCTGAAATGGATAAACAGAGAGATGAGATTAAGTTTGACCCATATCTGTACATTTCTAAGTAGTACTCTTCATGATAATAGAGTATATGATTATATACCATATAATAACTTTTATTTATTTAACATTGACTGACAAAGCAACATGCCAAGATGAACTCAAATGTAAGTTTTTGTAAGGATATGAATATCTACTTGATTTCAACTACTGATTTATCTAAAATTACTTACATCAGCTACACAAATAACATAATGGCAGCAGACTTACTTAGGAGTAAAAGTAAATGATCCCACATGTCATTTCATTTGTTTCTTCACCACAGTTCACAACCATCTTGGAAAGGTCTGCATATCCATACTGGTCAAGAACCCTTGTAAATTTTGTAACGTTCTCTCCTTTTATGTATCATTTTGTGATATCTGACAAAGTCTGTGATTACCTGTTGACATCTCTCACTCTCATGATGAAAAGAACACTGAACATATGTAATATATCTAAAATTCTATATTGTATATATGAATACATTTATATAATATACATTGCGTATTATATAGCTTTCTCTCTCCATATTCTCTCACACACACATATATATACTCACAGCCAACATGTCACATTTGTGAGCTCTTGATTTTGATGGAAAGTAGTCCAGTCTAGGTAGCTTGTTTCTGAACTTACTGCAAAAAAAAAAATGCCAAGAAGTGTAAATGGTTCAGTTTATTTCAATTCAATTCAGTTTTTAAGACACGGTCACCACTGCTCAGCATGATACTGATGTGTTTACAATTAAGCTCTCCTTTGCAAATTCCATAGTTTTTAGCTGCAATATTTTAATGTAAGTTTTTACAGGTGTTATTCTCCATCTATCCACCTTACCCAGAAATTCTGGCAGCCCAGGGACAGCTTGGGGACAGTAGCTCCTGTGCCATCCATCAAGGTGGCACACACAGTGCAAGCACGTTTGGCAGAGGGCTTCCCCAGTGCAACAGGGTCCAAGTAAGAGATGTCAAAGTAGATACTCAGATCAGAAGAGACCAGTTGAGTTGGCCTGTTACAGAGAGAAGAAATAAGGCTGGGACAGGAGAGTTTTCAGCTGTTAGTAGCAGCTCCTTGCAAGAGACACATTGTGCTAAATCTATCAGTTTCTTACTTTCCAGGAACTGTGCTAAGAGCTCAGAGGTTGTGGTAACAGGGCCTCTTAGATGACAGATTGACCTATTGTCTCTGGTGGGAAGAACACATGCCAGCTCTGAGCCATAGGGTTTGTTTGTTTCTCAGCTGATTTAAATGCCTTTCTATTAATGCAGTTCTGTTAAGGTTCATGACACGACTCAACCAACCAGCTGTGAAACAGAGTTTAGTTCCACAGAATTTTACCAGCTACCTTTCCACTGAGACACCCCCCTCCACACTTCTTTCTTATTTGTATTTTTTTTTAAATTACCAGTGCATTGGCAAATGTCATGGCTGCATTCAAGAGAACCTGGAAACTTTCAGATGCACAGGGTGTGTGAAGATAACCTTTCTCCTGATACAAAGGCTGCTATTTTCCAGAAAACAATTCTCTCTGTCCCAGATGGGACACTAAAATCAACACTCACATACATATTCCTCTTTAGGCCCCCTCTCTGAACACATACCGGTGCTTCATCCAATAATCAAAGGATTTCTACTTCAAGAAGAATGGGATCAGCAGGACAGTTCATTTTCAGACCTTTTTATGTCGAACTGTCTCATTCACAAGAACTGAATGTACTCTGATTAAAAACTACTTTTTAGTTTTAATTAAAGCACTGTTACTTTTATACTATATCTCACACATAGCTGTGAAGATAAGAGGCATTTTCATATCTTCTGATCTTTCAGTTTGATAGAAAGTGAAGGCAGATCCACCTCAGGGTCCTCATCAGCTTAACATGCAATTCTCCTGGCAACCCTGGGCTTCTCCGTGTATCCATTCCAAGACATTCTTCTATGCAGTAAGAAGGAAGGAAAAACAGATTCTGCTGCTTTTCTCTCCTCTTCCTGGTTTCTACCTTTTGCCAGTCAGCACACAAAGGAAAGATGAGAGAAAAGACAGCACAGGTAGAAGCCTCTTTCAAGGAGCTCTTCACTGGTGCCAAACAACGCTGTGCCATGAGCAGTCAGTGGTTACACACTAGAGACTTTTGACCCTCTCTCAGTGCAGAGGTAGAGTAATAATTGGGTGTGTGGACAGCATCTGGTGTTTAATGAGTCTGTGTTGTATTCCCCTGCAGCAGAGCAGGAGGGTGCTGCTTCAACCTGTTCCACAAGTTTGGGGTTTTAACACCTTCCAGATATTTACAGAAGTACATAACTACACTTGCCAGGGCACAAAATAGGTGCAAACCCTTTAGCATGACATGTTTCTGAGAAGGGTTTGGCCCTGGAGGGATTAAGACATGTCTCATTTCCTGAAAGTAATTCCACTTGTGACCACGGCCTCTGTGGTCTGGGGAATATTCAGGGCATTGAAGCTTGTGCTTTTAGTCTCCTCCGTGGCACAGCTCAGAGCCTGTGCAGCTCCTGGGTGAGCTGGGGCTTTTCCAGCCGTGCCACCAGAGCTCTTACTTTGGTTTCCTTCCCCCTCCCTCACACCTGCCTGACGGGGAGCCCAGGAGCACCCGTGGGCAGAGCAGGAGAGGCCAGTGGCAGGTAGGATTCATCAGCCTGACCTCCCAAGTCTTTATGAAATCACTTTCCTATTTAATGATGGGTAATTCGGGTAATTTAATGATGGGTAATTCATCAGAACTTTCCAAAATACCCAGAAGTGTTCACATTTCAGACACAGCTGTGTGACACCCTAAGAACTTCAGACTCCCCATTTGCCACACATAAGAACGTGTGGCTCCGAGAGACAAACACCCTTCACTCAAAGAAGCTTGAGCAGCTTCCAACAAGGCTGCGGTTCTCTCCTGCTCATCTGGACCACTTTGAGCTAAGATCCTGTGTGTCTCCCAGTCACTGCTGGCTCTCTCTGAGTGAGAGCCCAAACATCATAATCTATAGGAACTGGCTTTATGATGACCTTCACTTTGTGCATCTTTCCCTTTAGTTCCCAAATGGTGTCAGGTTTCGTCTTCAATTGTTTGGTCTTCAAGAAGTGCAAGAAAGCATGTTTTCATCAGGAAGCGTGCAGTTCCACAGGGACATCGCCCAGGAGATGTCCCAGCTGAACTTTCTGTTTTAACACCATTTTAACTCAATAGAGAAAAGATAACAGAGTTCATCTTGAAGTTTTACAGAAGAAGAATTCAACAAGCAAATAGAAAGGGAGGACTTATGTCTTCTGGCATTCCAGCAGGAGATGGTTTCTCTGGGCCTGCATCCTGACTCCTAGCAGTGACTAATAGGGGTATTTGAAGAAGATATAAGAACAAGGTAGGTAAGTAGGTAAGTAGTGAGCCTGCCTCAAGCATTCTCTTGCAGCTCCAGGCCTGTTCTTTCTTTGTCCGCCACACTGGTAAATCTCTTCTCTCACTAATGCTGAAGGACACTAGGGAATTATCCTTTAATGAATTCCATGAATTACACAAAAGACTTTTGAAATATTTTAGCTGCTTTGTTAAAGGCACTCTTGATTGAATTTGGGGAATGAGAAGTGTTTTTTGACCACAAGAGGGAGCTCAAATTGTTCTGTTATGTACAAGAGCAACGTATGTAGGCACACAGTTTAATTTATTTGCTTTCCCTTCTCCCCGCCAGGCTGGATCAATTCTGAACACCCTGATGCTCAGCCTGGAGGAGGCAGAGGCTGCTTCGTCCCTCTGGCCCCAGTCCCAAGCAAACTGGAGGGTTTAGCAGCTTCTATTCAGCTGCAGCAATGCACCACTGTGGGCACCACCTTCTCACCTAGGGGTGGAGGGTGTTATCATTCCTAGAGATCTGCCTGAAGTGTCTTCTACATGTATTTTTGGCATAATTTGCATAACTTACGATGCTGATCCAGCAGGCCATCCATTGAGGCTGAGTGTGGCCACCCCATCCCACACCCATAAAATCATCCAGATGCACAACCCACACATGTGCACAAGCATCCCTGCACAGTGACCCAGTGCTATTCCTTTCACCTGGGAGAGGGCTGAACCCACACTTTCAGGCCAGATTGCTTTGGGGTGAAGCGGAGGGTGATACCAGCACCACTGCTGAGCATAAGAAGAGGGAGATGGCCCCATGGAATGAGGCTCCAGTGCATTTCCCATAGCAGTCAGCATGTCAGAAGACAGCATCAATGATACAGTCAAGCAGCACCTGTAGTCTTCATCCTCATAAAAACTCTACCAAAAGTCATGGTATTTACACTGCAAAGGCAGAGAAATATGAATAAAAAAGGCTGATACTCAAACAACTATGTCTAAGCTATACATAGCATGAAAAGGATATCTGAAGCAAATCATCTAGAATTCTGAAGATGGATTTTGACTTCACAATTCTGAAAAATCTTCTTGAAGACTTCATTCTTGAGGCAGAAGCTACAACCACACTTCTCTTTGTTGCAACAGTTTAACTTCTGTTTCCATCACAGAGCTTTGTTCACAGAAGAAGACCCCATCATGACACTGCTGAGCTGGCCTGGCAGATACCTTGTCCGTGCTGCAGAGGGCTGATGCCCTGGGGTGGGTGCTGGAGGTCACACTGGTGGTCTGGACCTGCTGCAGGCCCTGAAACAGAACTGTCAGCACCATCACTTTTTGGGACACATCACCCAGGTGTTTTTTGTTTGTCCTAAAAAATCCAGCTGCAAAGAGAGTACACATCAAAACAGGATTTTGGTTTTTTTTTTAGAGTTATTTTAAAATAGGAGATGATCACAAGCATCCTATTCTGAAGACCAGATTCAAAATCTCCAGAAATCAACAGGCATTTTTGCTACTGTTTGATCAGCATTCTCTTAGCAGCCCAAATTCATTGCGTATGTTCTGTCTCAAGCTAGAAAGATTATTTTCCACCATGTACTTCCATCACTGATGTTTACAGTGAAACTAGGAGACTTGAAAATGTGTGTGATATTGTGAGACCCCTTAGAGTGGTGTGGGAAATAGAGACTGACTTTTATCATTTTTACCATCAAGTGTCTAAGAAAGACATAAGCCTGAAAATTCTCAGATATCTGGTAGTTATGTGTGCCTAGCAAAAAGAAACAGGTTTTTGAAGAAATAAAGGCACTTCTCCCTTGATGTCAATTTGAAAAATATTGAATTTAGAAAGAATAAATGTGAAAGAATACGTTTTCAACTAAATGTAGAGGGGGTGGAAAAATGAAGGGGCTCAGAAAATGTCACATTGTGCAGTTGTTGTAAGAGAGGTTCAGATGTATGTCCAAACAGTCTGCACAGCAAAAATAAATGAAATAAGTTAATGGAATCTGGCAGTGCTCCTGGGATTGCCATGTGTCTCCAGTAACGGTGGTCATGTGAGAAGACAGAATGAATATTGTCTTGTCAAAAAGGGAGTGGTTGCATCACATTAATTAAATAATCAACATTAGGGGCGTTGGAGGAAGAAAACAAACGGTGGCTTGAACAAAGAAACAAACAGAAAAGGTCTTGTTCCTTTTCATTGGCAGAATAAAACTAAAGTGTATTCTTGTCCAGGAGACCTTGCTGGGTCCTCTCCAGCAGAGGTAAGCACTGTCATACATAAATGCCCTCTGGGTTGAAACCAGATGACAGGGGGTTCTGGAGGATCCGGAGGTTACTGGGGAGTTGCCTCGATGAGCCAGGACGCTTCAGGGACCCGGACTGGGAATAAGTCAAACTTAACTTTTATCTACAATTATCCTCACCCTCTGTATACCAAAGGACACTTCTGACTCAATGAAAAGCTGGAAATGGTAAAGAATTGCTTCTAGCGTGGCCATGAAGAAATGTCCTCTCCAGTTATGACTGTAAACTTAGAAGTCTTAGGCAGTTAATAAATATTAATTATACACATGCAGTTATAAACATCTTGGCCTCACTTACAGAAGCACTACTTTTCAATACGCAACTGAATATTAGTGCTACTGATCTGCAAAGAACTCCAAAGCACTTTGGCTTCTGACCCTCAAATGATGTCAGTGCTTGAACATGCTTTTCTGTGCCCCAGCGCCAAACTGCCAACAGAGGCTTCCTCATAATCAAAATCAGTGTGTGGCTGTCCTTGACCACTCATGCAAAGTTACATTAATGGAAGTGAGTACAGAGAGGGAAAGTAGCTGCTATTGCATTGCCATTACTACTCTTATTAACAGCTGTAAGTATAAAGCCAGAATATTTTCTGTATATGACCATAAAAAAAACTAATAATCCACAATCTGATTATAATGTCATCTCCTTTTGCAGGGCACCCTACTGACAGCTTCAGCTATGAAGTGAAGTTATCAGTTAACCTTAGCGTAAAGAGGTGGAAGGCAGGGAGTGTGCTCTCCACCTTCCTTTCTCCATAGAAGCTCGGTCTACAGGGTAGCCTACTGACTGCTGTGCAGTCAGGAATGCAACTGGTGATTACTCTTAACTGCTTTCACCATGTCTATGTCCACTTCTACCATTTAAAAAGTCTCATATACCCTAGTGGTGTTACTGTGCAAAGAAGAGGAAGGGCAGCCTCAGAGAAAGGATGCCCCTAGTCCTAAGGAGAACTCTACCAAAGTCCAGCCTGCTTGCCAGGGGAGATACAGACACTGCAGCCGGTCAGGTTCAGGTTTCTCTGAGTTGTGTATCAACCTTGAGATGACAGCAGATACCTGTTTGGCTAGAAAACCAAATGCAAAAGGGTGCTTTCCTTCTAGCTCGAAAAAAAAAAACCCAGCTAAAGATAATTTCAGTTGAGTCACTGTGATTTCTCTGTTACTTTGTCTTTCTAAATTTTTATTATAAACGTTTTCATGCATTCTGTAGTTGACTTCTGGTTCCTTGCTTAATTTATCAAAGCCACTCAAAAGGTCTGGAATTCAAAACTATAAAAGCAATTCTCAGGGACCATTTCTGACTACCCAGGTTGAGAGCTAAGAATGTTCACTGATTTAAAAAAAAAACAAACCAACAAACTAAGTGACTACAGTGTGGTGCAAACGGGGACTTGGCATGAAGTGCACTAGGAGGATAGTCTGGATCTGGTGCTTGGGTGATGTCCTGGAAGAGAGGGATCCTAGAGTTGAGCTGGGGGTGAGGGAGAAGCTATGCATGTGAACTTGTGCATAGGGCAGACTGGTGTGGGCATGATATGGGATAGGGGCAGAGGAGAGAATGAAGCCTCAGAGTTGGCAGAAGCCCACTCTGCTGCAGCTTCTCCACATTCACCATTTTTCTTCTTATACTACCTATAATGCACTTGAATTCAAATGTGCATGTCTTCAGCTTCCAGACATTGGTTCTTATTACTTCCTTCCTCCTGGATTGAAGGGTTGTTTAATATCCATTATGCTCTCCCTGTGAAAGTAGTGTAAGTGTGATCAAGGGCAAAACTGCATCATGCTGGCAGAGGCATCTAAGGCATCTGAAATGTCACAGTTTATACTAAGCAGCAGAAGGAGAAGTGTAGAAAAGTGCAGTACAGAAACACGCAGTCAACTCTATCTATCACTTAAAGCATTGTCTGTTGTTTCTATAGATATTTTTAAATGTCAGCTGACAAGCCTAACATAGCATTAAGCTGCTGAACTGTGTTAATTATTTGATGGCAAGATCCCAGTGAAAGAGATCTCTATGAAATGTTATGTGATGAGCTTAATGGTGACATCCACTGTTCTCTTTCTTGTCCGAACACTTGATCACTTACGCAAAATGTTTGTGTCCTTTGATTCTCGGCAATGCTGTTAATCCACACTGTGGCATGAAAATGGAAATAATGGGAGAACCAAGAGCACCATTATGATTTTGGGATGTAAGAGGCTACTAATCTGAGGGTCACCACAGGAGACCTTTTTCATAAAACTGCTTTTTCTGCTGAATATTATTCTTGCTATGATTCCTATACTCAGAAGACTTGCTGTAGTTCTTAATTTGTCCCATTATTAAGTGCTGTAAACAACTGGAGAAATTCATTAATGATGTGCTCTTAGAACTTGCTTTAGCACTTATAATCTTATAAAAATGCAGAGTATTTCTGATTTTTATCTGGATATCTGAATGTAGATTATCAATCATAGTGACCAAAAGGGACAGGTTTTCAAATGAAATTTCAATGACATTGAAATGAAATTCCAATGACATTGAAATGAAATTCCATTCAATGACGTTGAAATTTGTGGCAGCAAACAGCAGAGCATTCTGTAATTTCCATTTATTTATACACCTAGAAAAACCTCCATACAGATTTTGTCCCAACAGTCAGTGATACTTTCATCAGTTTTAGTTTCAACCTAGTATATAAATTGATATGTAAAATTATAAATTTTCCATCACTTTTACTGGACTTATTTTTGGTTTCCTTCTTAGAAAACACATATTTAATGTGATAAAAAAGAATATTAATAAGAAAATTCTAATGAATTCTATTCCTCATAAGAGATGGCAGAGTGATCTCTGTTATGCAATCATACATTATCATAGTCTCTTATACATGCTTATTTATTTCCCTTTTTATAAAACGATTAAAAAAATTCCTGATAATTTCTGTTTTTTATAGCATCAGTGATGTAATGGAAGAACTGCATTCCTGATTAACATTTAATATATCATGTATCAAGGTACTACCTGCCTTTTGGAAAAAATCCATACTCTGAATAATTTAAAGTACTTTTATGAAGAATAACTAAAAGATGCTCCAAATGCTGTCACACAACATGGATTGTAATCAACTGTGTCTCAGCTGAGGGTATTACATCTCATACATCTCTCTGCCCTATTTGGCGCCCGCCGCCACCCGGACCGCGGCGTCGTCCGGCAGCACCTCCGCGGTCCGCGCGCTCGACCGCCTCGAGCAGGAGCGCGCATCCCGACTCGGCGTCGCCGCGATCGACACCCGCACCGGACGCACCGTGCTCCACCGGGCCGACGAGCGGTTCGCGTTCGCGTCGACCAACAAGGTGTTCATTGCGGCCGCCGTGCTGAAGCGCGCAACGACCGACGACCTCGCCACCGTCCTCCACTACTCGAGCGCCGACGAGCATCAGAATATAAATCTGAAACCCACCTTTTTTTCCTCTAAGATTCACTGACTGCTTATACACATAAGTGCATGCACATCAAAACCCACACATACCACAAGAGAAATGAAACCAGCTCATGTAACTGAGGCTCAAAATGCTGCATACTGGGGATGCAGGATCCCCTCTGTTCACACATGCAGAGGAGCAGCACGAGAAGTCTAGACTCTTGTATGGAAATATTCCTGAGAATCAGAAACATTCTGCAGTACAATGGTATTTTTCTTATGTAACCTGGTGGCTTTCAAATCTTGTAGACCTTTATAGTAGCAGAGGCACTGCTACTGAGATGCATAAAAATCTGAAAACATGGGCAGGTTTTTAGCTACCTCAAGCTCTGGAGTTAGCTAAGTGAGTTCTAGCTGTGACCCATATTAATATTTAAAATGGGTGGTTTATTCCCTGAACCTCTCTCTACCTTTGCCCTCCCCACAGAGACTCTACAGCGGTGGGTAACTCACTGGTCCATAAGGCTTGCTTTCAGTGCATTTTGCACTTGCAAACTCAACTGCTTTCCAGGAAGGTTGAAGAACTGGGGAAACCCAAGACAGACCTTCAATAATGTTAGCATGAAGAGCTTCTATCTTAGCAAACAAGAGAGTCCAGAGAAGAGTCTCATCTCTGTTGTAGAGAAATTAAGTCCCAGACCCAGTTTAGCTGTCTGACAAAAAGTCTTACAAGGCAAGAGAGTACAGAAAGGAGTTTGGTGCCAGTTTCCCAAGTTTTGATGATTAAGCTCTTAGGAAGTGGAGCTGAACTTTTCATAGAATGGTCAAAGTGCTTTTCCTAATAATTTGTCAGTTTCTGGGTTGATTGTTCCCGTGAGGAGAGGTTCTGTATACACTCATCATTTTGTGTGGATAAGAGAGATCAGTTGCCTGATTCTATCTAGACAGTGGAGTTCTTGAAATCGACCCTTATAACTCAGATTTAATTTAGTCATGAGCATCACAAGACACTGACGCACTTCTGGACAGGCTGATTTTAATATAATAATAATTTAACAATAATAAATTAATTAATAAATCGATAATAAAATATATTAATAAATACTAATATTATTATTATTAATTATTATTTTTGTTTATTTTTATCTTTATTTTTTCTATTTTCACTTTTATTTTTATTTTTTTCATTTTTATTTATTTTTTATTTTTTATATTTTCTTTTATTTTTTCTTTTATATTTTCATTTTTTATATTTTATTATTTATTATTATTCATTTTTATTTTTTATTCATTTTAATATTTTGTTAACCACTTCTACAGCTGCTATGTGTACATACCTGAAAAATTACTAGAATAATCCGTTTCCGTGTGGCTCATTACATGCACAGACATCAGAATGGGAAGTATCATTAATGGGGAATGAGAATATGGAAGCAACTTAACTAAGGTGACATCCTAAATCCATACGTGGCCAAACAGTGCCTGGCATCCACCTCTCCTGTCTCTAGTCCTGTTGGCTTTTGGGAATCAGAGCAGCAAAAACTGAAGAGTTTGAATCAGATACATAGTGAACCTTAAATTATTTAAGCTCCTCCAGTGGTAGTGCTCTGTAATTGCTTTCTCTTTCTGTAAATGTTTCACAGCTGTGAAGTTTCCAAGTGGAGAGCTGAAGTGCTGCCTATTGTACAAAAATTAAGGCAAATTTCTGCTTGCCTTACTCATAAAATCTCATCAGGCCTGACTTTCCTCATCTTGTGCTCTCTGCAGTCAATTACACCTGTGCAAAGTGATTGTAAATTGCAACTATTTATACTTCTGATTACTTTGTGTGTGGAGTTGGATATGTAAACGTACTTAGAAGGTTCACGATCTTATTCAATCTTTCTGAAGCTAGTGCAAGACTTAGCAATGGTTTTAGTAGAATTTAAATTAGTCCTAGTGTGTATATAAATAGGTATTTTAGTGGAACTAAAGCATATAAAAGTATATTAAAATTTAAAAATACTGCCAAGAAATTATTTTGCTGTTACTTTCAAGAGTTAACTAAAGATTGATTGCAGTGCATTATGCACTAGAAAACCTAACATTTTACCAATCTGACTCTACTAGGATTTTGAACTCTTACCAAGCAGCTATGATATACCAGAAGTTAATTAAAATTCCTATGTACAATTTGAGGAGCAAATGTAGAAAGACTACTATGTCCATTTGGAAAACAAGAGAAATATATTAAACACTGGAATTAGTTTTTGAAATACCTGAAAATGATAGCTTAAGCAGCAACTTTGAGCTGTATTTTATGAATCCAACTACAATTTATGATGTCTGCATTCATTGCCTGCTGCCCTCCTCACACACAGCTCTTATGATGACAGCTCTATCAGAGTGATTACCAATGCCCCAAGGTGTACCAGTTTTATTAAAAGAATTAAAATATTCTTTATGTTGGTATTAAAAAAAAAGGGCAAGAAGAAAAAATTATGGAACAGCAGGAAAAACATGCTTATGATGCCATACTTAAAAGTGAAGCATCTCTCTCTTGTCAAAAAAAGGTTATTTATATCATGTCAAACCTTTCATTAAAGACCTCAGTAAGTGTGTGTGTCTTGAAAACAAAAATTGTTTCAGCTTAACTGGGAAATTGGATGCAAGCAGGGTAATTTCCTGGTGATTATCTAAATTACGATAAAGACTTTTTTCTTTCCTTTTTTTCTATCTTTGTTTTTTAATAAAAGTGTTTTGTAGGCTAGACTGCATAATTCACATTTTATGATACTGACATTTCTAATGTTTCTGCTGCAAAAGTTTTCAAGACTTGTCAGGACAAGATCCTACTCTTATGAAGTGAGCAATCATTAAACTATACAGTAGGTATTGGAAAGCAGTATAAAATGCAGCACATGTTTATAAAGGGAAGCTCATGCCAGACCGTATCCAGTATCTTTAAAAAGATAACTGGTTTTCAATGGGGGAAATGTGGTATGACTAATCTATTTGGATATCTGTGAGGAACTTGGTAATAAAACTGCATGAGAAATTGCTCATTGGAACTAGAAAAAAAGGAAGAGTGCTACAAGACTTAGTAGCAGGTGAGTAGTAACTTACCTTCTAAGGGAAGCTTCTTAAATATCCACATGTGTTTAGGATTTTTATTATTCCCTGCCCCCTCAGCCATCAACAAGATTAACTGGAACATGTAGTGCGAGAGACATTAAGTGTGCATATCTCAAAGCTTTAGGCAAAGTTTCCTTTACTACCGGTATTAGCATTTTGCGTATAAATATATGCAAGATATAGATGAATGTACATCTATAACCCACATCTGTGTCTGTATAAGCAGTTCATTATTTCTTGTGTGTCTGGCGGAGAGCGGTTCGGGCCTCAAACAGTTGGACTGTGGCTGAGGCAAAAAACCTGCACACTAGAGAGTACAGCAGGACATCTCCAGCTGTAAGCTGTAAGCATCTAGGGTGCTGTGTGACATAAAATTGGTCCAGATCTTTCTGGGGAGAGACCATTGCTTAAGACATCTGCTGAATACTGCTTGCAATGAGTGCATAGCTGTTAGAGGAAGGGGATGACCCACTAGGATATGGAAAGGAGAATGCGAAGGCTGGGGAGAGTATGGGTGTGTTACTTCATGGGGCTGGGAACTTAGTGACAAGGGTCTTGGGAAAAACTGATTTGTACAAGACTTTCTTCTTCAGTCATCACTGATAAAACTAGTCCTTAGGCATCCCATGTCTTGCCAGAGTATGAAGAAGGGAAGAAGTATTCACAATAAAGGAAGAAATAGTCCTAGGTGTACCTGAATGGTGCTGCAGGATCTGGCCAATGTCACTGCAAGAATTGTTATTGTCATTGTCTCAGAGTGACTTCCCAGGACATCTGTGTGCTCCTGCACGTGCACAGGCTGGCAGAGCACTGGTCATACCCAGCAACAGCAGCAGTAGCTGCTAGTGGGGTGACAGAGGTGGATCTGATGACCAGAGGCTCTCTGAAGTCTTGAACAAACTTCTTTTCCCCTCCTTTTTCTTGCTACTGTCTTGTTCTGACCCTTGTGAGCCAGACCTAGGGACTGCTCATCGCTGGAGCACGGCAAGTTTTGAGCCCTGGCAATGGTCAGTAACATTTCATACAGATGACCTATGAAATACATAAATTCCATATTATTGCTTAATAGGGTTTATGGCTTTGCTGAGAAGAGTAAAGTACAACCATTAAAACTCATATCTTCCAAAAAGCACTCATTCTGATGAGAGAAAGGGAAGTAAAGCTTTCAGAATCAGTCATTCAACCTGAAAAGGTGATGTGTAAATCCAGAATCTGGTCATTTCCACTGAACCATCTAGTGCTTCACAGCCACAGCAAGGAATGAGTCACACATTTGGCTATTCAAGATATTAAAGGAAGGACGTGTAAGGAAGAGAAATAGTTGTTGTTTCTAAAGTGCACTGCCAACAATACCTCTGAGAAAACAACTAGAAACAGTTAAAACCAATTTGAGGGCTGTCACTTATTAGCACAACTTTCAAAGGCCTGAAATTAGGCGATGGACACTGAACATCAGTGGTACTTTAGGGTATGCAGAAGATATATTTGGTTTACAGGTCTTTATACCCATTTTTTGCTAATTATGTCATCCCTTAATGAAAAACAAAGTGCACTGGAATTAAGTATACTGCCATTGAAATGGGGGTACCAGGATTTAGTTTTACTTTATTCCTTTGTATTTTATTCCTGATGAGTTAAAAACAAACAATGTAGAGAAAAATGTCTGATAATAATACCTCCCCAGAAAGTAATTTAAAATATTTTTTTTTCCTCCCCATTTAAAAATTAAGGGTGAATAGGAGTAATTTCAGAAGACAAATGTTTTTATTTATGTGTTCTCTTTCACACCTTTAATGGAGTGCTTTGGGCAGCAGCAGAAAGCAATGGAAGGGTACTCAGGCATGAATGCTTACTAGGTCATTTCAGGACAAACTGTGTTTGTGATATTCCAGGTTATATGGACCCACCAGTTCCAAAATGAATGCCTTGGTTTTCTTACAACTTGCCAGTGTTTCACACAAATCTGTGCTGGATGGGGGTGAGGCTGGGATGGGTAAGAATTCTTCACATCTTCACTGCAACTATTACAGTGCCAGCTCTGGGTTGTCATGTACATAGTGCTGGGAATTGTTGGTAGACTCTGGGTTATTTGTCACACCACCTCCAATTGTTGGTAAACTCTGGACTGGAAATTGAACATTTCTTCGGGTGCCTTTTCTACTGAAACCTTGTCCTCAGCAGATGGGAAGTGAGTGACAGGGAAGGTGTTGTGCTCACAGCTTCAAGCGACATTTAAAACCTCTTTTTTTTTCCCAACACGTTCCTGCTATATTTATAAGAGAGTTGTTTTTTTTACTGCTCGCTCTCTCGCTCTCTCTGATTTTCACTTGGTAGAGCATCCTGGCTTGCTGGGTGCTGCACCCACCACTCAAGCAGCTTCTCCACAGGGTTGATGAGAGTCCAGGAGAGCCCAAGCACTGAATATCCATCCTTTCCTTCTCTGTCTGAGGCAGACATTGGCAGCTCAGTAGCAGAGTTCAGCAAAATGAGGGTTTTCAGCCACAGGAAGAGACAGAGGCCAGGCTGAGCGGGGATTTAATCACAGGAATGGGGTCACAGGAAATATTTTCTATCCATGAATTCTGATTTCTTCCCCATCAATAAGAAACTTTTTGTCACTCTCTTTTTGTGCATATTTTTAACTCAGGAAAGCATTTCCTCTTTTTTAAATGAATTAATCACTGTTATTCATATTATTGATGCAGCTTAATGGCAATGATTATGATCAGTGAACCTTCCCTTTTGGGAACTCTGTCTTTGAAGCTCTTTCAAGATGTGATCAAGCTGTACACAAGCATAATATAAGTTAAAGGTGTTGTATGCCAGCAGTTCTTCCATGTGAGACTTTATTCCAGCAATACACGTCACTATATACACACTGAATCAACAGTCTCAATTATTTTTCTCTACTCTTCCAATACCCATATGGAAGCATACTGGAGTCAGCAATACTCAGCACAGATGCTAGAATTACTCACATAAACCAAATTTTAAAATAGAACCATGGCCCAAGGACATTAACTTAGTCCAGACAAGCACCCAAAGTCATCAGCAAAGTACCCCCGAGCACATAGCAATACTAGCCTCAATTAATGACTGAACACACTCTCACAGCTTGTTTTCTGAATTCAGGTCTCAGTGCTGTACACACTGCAAATACAGCCCAAACACCTCAGAAACACTGAGCAGTGTTTGTCCTCCATTGCTCCAGGAATGGAACACACGTGAAATTCAGAGGGAACTCTTTACAGAGGTTCTCTAGGAACAAGTAACTCGTGCATCTGCCCTGAAGCCTCATGCAGAGGAACTAAAATAACCCATTCTGGACACCCAGATTCAGTAATTCCCACCAAACTCTCTTTTACTTCTTTCCTGCATGGTTCCCTTCTGCCTAATGTGGTATGAGATCAGACTCTCAAATGAAAAAACAGTACAAGCATTCAGGCTGCAACTGTTCTTGGGTTTTTTGTTTTGTTTTGTTTTGGTTTTTGTGTTTTGGTTTTTTTTTTGTTTTGTTTTTTTAACGTGGGTCCTTCTGGCTGTAAGTACAGACAGACAGCTTTCTGCATTGCCGGTATTATAGTAGTATTTTGTGCATACAGTTTCTTATACTTTATAAGCTTTAACAAAACTACATTTGAAAGTTAAAGAGGAAGCAACAAAAAAAAAAATAGGGATGTATTTTTCTTCTTTTTATGGAATATTTAGGAGACATTGCATTTGACAGTAACTCTGTGTTTCATTGATCATAACTATTGCTTGTTTACTAAAACAGTGCCCCAGAACTGTCCCTGTTCCCTTCTGGTGAGAAAGGGCCACGCTGATGTTTCTTTTTATCAAAATTGTGCAAGGAAAACACTTAGAAAGTTGTGCTACTGGCAAATTTCATCTCTTCCTGGCTTTTACAAAGTTTTACACAGCTCTGTTCTTCCAGCTTGTACAGCCCGATACTTTATTTAACCTTGTGCTTATTTTTTACAGCTATTTCTTACTGAATTTATTTAATTTCAGTTGTTGAGTAAGTTTTACTTAGGCTTAGAGTTAACCTAATTGGTGGCACTTCTGTACACCAGTACAGTAATTCCTGAAACTGATCGTTCATTCCTTAAAAGTCATTTTTTTTCTATTCAGGAAACAAACCAAAATGCTCCAAAGGCATCTGAAGCTTAACCAAATCTCTGAGAATTGAATGAAACTGATGCTTTTTGCTGCTGCTGTTTGTTAAACAGTGAGGGTTAGATGGGTGCAGGTCAGCATATGATTTGTACAGCACTGAAATAGAGCAATAATAGGATTGAAGTAGTAAACTGCTGCTTTCTCTCATTAGAAGGCAAGAGCCCTTGTAACAGAAGGTGCAAGTTATGCTTTAAACAGATTGGTGGGAGATATTTTATGTTGTTTTTATTTGTCTGGTTAAGCATTTTTGGACCCTGTCTGTAACCTGTGGATGTTGTGAGAAAGGAAGCACAGCCAAGGTTTAAAAGACTGTGGCAGCAACCAAGGATCTGACCTAAACTCTGAAGTCTAGCTTTGACACTGCTCGATTCTCTGTACTTTGCACTTATCACATTTTTCTTTACACCTTCAAAGCTAGCTATCACTCCTTATGCGTTCTGTAGAGAAATACTATTTCTGCATATTGTCATTGCTTTGCAAAAGGCACATTTTTAATGGCACAATGCAGAATAGCCAAATATTCATAACATGAATAAAATGCATAACAGATTCGTATTTTCAGTGGTTGAAGAACCATTCAAAACGATCTTCATTTCTCCTGAACAAAGTCTGAGAATAACTACACAATATTTCCTGCACTTAGAATGCATCTACACTCTTGTAATGCAATCTGCTCTAGGTGGAAGTGTCTCTGCATTCAGAGGGACCCTTCCTTGAGCAGAAGTTTGGAATAGAAACCTGTTAAGGTCTCTTCAAACACAAATTATTATTCTATGATACTACTTTGGAAAATAACAGACTAGCAGAAGTGACAAATTCTGTTCTATTTCTGTTTATGACTCTTCCTCAAAAATTTCATCTACTTTTCATTTCTAGAATCTCTGATGAGGAAAGAAGACAGAAGCAGTGATTTCATGAACCCTTGGAGAACTATTCTGTGTGACCACATGCAGAACGCAACACTGATTTATTATTTATTATTGTGCAGTCACATAATGCAGGAGAAAAAAAATCCTCTGTCTTTGGTGACTGATCAGCCAAGAGTCAGGAGGAATGAGAAATGTAATCCAGATACTACTACCAAAGCAATAAGGGTGAAATTCTGGAATAGATGGCCTGGAAACTTTGTGAAATGTCCATCCCTGGGGGATTTTAAGAGTAGTCCAGGCAAAGAGTGCTTTCAGTTGAATTGCTAATGTCTCAGTGAGTTTAATCCTCTGAATTAGATTTGGCCCTATTGGATGTTTATTACTCGCACAGTTTAGGCATCTGGTTCAAATAAACTTACAATATCTACAGAAGTATAGGACTGTACTATCCTAGATCAAGAAAACTAGGTTCATTTTGCTAGAAATATATTAAGCAATGGTTACAGCTAATACTCACTATCACACAGCAGTTATTATTTGCCATACTTAAACCAAAATAAAGCAAAGCAAAACATCTTCTCCTCTCCCTTCACATTTAACACTGATAGTACTGAGTAGCTACATGCATCACTTGTGTCCAGTTTTAGTGTTGCCACAGAGCTGGTTCAGCCAGCTACACAATGCTTTAAGACTCAAAATAAAAAACAACTGTTTGTATAGAAAACTGTTAGAACAAAGACTTACTTTCCCCCATGTCCAGAATATCTCTGAATGGAAGTGTCTTACTACTAAAAAACTATATATCTAAACTTAACGTTAACTAATTAAGCATTTTAAGGCATTGGTGCATTGAAAATTAAGAGCACAAATTTTCAGAAGTCCTCATAGGCTTCAGCTATCTGTTAAAAATGTAAAATTAGTTAAGTGCTAAAGACTTTCTGATTCTCTTGAAGAACTCACCTTTTAAAAACCTCTTGAAAGCAAGAAATATGTCAGAGAAAATGTCACAGAAAATGCTTCAGATTCTTTGTCACAGATCTAAATAGATCTGATCATTAACTTCATGACCATCATATATAATACTTTTCACTGCTTTATGCAAGTCTTGGAGCTTTCTGCTGTCAGCACTGGTCAATGCATAACTAGCTAAGGATGAAATATTACTAGCTGTCTAGTGCTGAAGTGAAACTGACAGAAAATTGATTTACTCAGCATCACACAATTTGTCTGTTGCCAAGGCAGGAGCAGAACTCGGGTTGTACTCCCTCCTGGTCACACAGTCATGCCCAAATTAAGCACATGACAACTACTGCCAAAAACACACTCTTCCATTCAAACCTGAGAGACACAGAAATGCTTCGCACTTTCATGACCATTTTTCTATTATTTTTTTTTTTTAAGTAAAATGCTGCTCCTGCGAATGGAAAACAAAATCATAATTGCACTGTGATGTTTCTGACAAAGTCCTACTGGGTAAATATTCTGCTTCATCTTTAAAGACGTAATATTTTTTTTTGTGCAACTATTTCCTCAGCTTTTTGATAAAATTTTTAAATTTAATATTTCTCTGCCAGGACTGCCAGATGTATGAGGTGGCCATCTCACCTCTCTCTACCTTTTACAAAAATCATCCTAAATTTCCTTATAAAAATTTGTTACATTTTACTTTTGGAAATAATTGAAAATGTGTAAATTATTAGCATTTAAAACAATACAAGGAATCAAAACCAAAAATTAAGAAAAAAAATCCTATGATTATATCAAAGTAGTCCAGAAGCAATGATAATTGTTCCAAGAAATCAAAAATTTATTGTTGATACAGTTAAAAAAAAATTAATGTTTGTTCACATAATGTCCTATGAATTCTTTCCCTACAGCAAAATCAGGTTCTTGGCTCTTGCCCTGCTTGGAGTTTCTCTAAATTTCCCTTTGGACTGTGAATTTCAGTCAGCTCCACTGCCAAGGGGAACTTTATCCAAGGGGCTGCACTCCACCCAGCTTCAGAGACCAACCAGAAATTTTCTGTACAAGCAAGCTCCCAAGAAAAATGAATTTAAAGTCTCATGCAGCCTAAGCTTGCTTGGAAGGTCTCTGAACTTTGATGTGGGTTTAATAACATTCAAACCTAGCTTTTCTTAATACACTGTCTCTCAGTCAGATCTTTCAAAGCTGAATTTAACTTAAAATTATGTTTTCAAACAAGTGAATAGTGATTTACCAGTGACAATAATGTTCATTTCCTGTGCCATACCTCATGAGAAACTGAGAAAGAAGCCCACACAGGCACCCTACATTGATCTCTCATTCTCATTCAGAGCATCTCTTGAGCTTGTGAATGAACTCTAAAAGGACTGCACAGCTCCCCAGCACAAGCAGGTTCTCCAGCACTACTCACATTTGCCTGTGGAGATTTTTCTCTACCATGCCCATTTTCTTCACTTGAAATGTATGGGATTCAATATGCACCATTCATAAGGTAGGAAAATATCTCTTGCTGTCTTTTTTTTTTTTTCTTCTAATTGTAAAGACACTAATGCAAATGTAATGAAGTTCAATTTTCAATATACACTTGCTGAGTTGTATCAACTGATTTTGTGATTTATTATATCCTATATTTGTTCTATATAAGCTATATAATCTCTTCTGATTATCACCTGTGGGAAATCGATGACAAGGAATTGCTTAGAAGGAAAACATCCTGTGGAACAAAACTCCCAACCTCTATTGAAGCTGTCAATTTTATTACCTTGTAGAAACAGGAATTTTACTACTTGATTTTATTTTTCTGGAGGAATCTTGTAAATCTCTTGAGGATTTTGAAAAGCGTAATTAATGCAGCAGAGAATAATGAGACTGTACAGAAATACCTCAAAGATGGGAGAAGAGCAGTGAAAGGCAGAAGTGACAAAGCTGCTCCTACTACTCAGATTCATTTTTTACTTTTACTATCAAAAATAGAAAGTGATTTCATCCTACTAATACAAGCAGCCAAAGCAAAAAGGCATCTAAAATGAATTTTACAAGTCTTGTTTCTAAGTGATGTGGCCATTTGGCAAGGGAGCTGCTTGGGACCAGGACCAGCATGCTTGAGCTGTGAGGTGCTCTATTTTGGTTCATCTGGGGGCTTTTGGGGGCAGGAGAACCTTGGCAGACAGCGAGTCCAACCCCTAATATCCATGATTCTACGAAAGGCCACCCAGCCCCCCCAACCGGCTCCCGAGAGTGCCTGGTGCCAGCAGGGGTGCGTGGCCCGGTCCCCGCCGGGGCGCAGCCAGGGCAGGATACAGCTCACCGACCTGCAGGGCGGCCCGCACCATCTCCTGCCGCCTCTGCTCGGCTTCCCGGATGCCGGCCGCTATCTGCGGGGAGGAGAGGGGAGAAGGTGAGGCCGGGCCACGCTGCGGTGCTCGGGGCCGGAATAATGTCAACAGTGAGAGTCTGAAGTTGGACAGAGTGTTGCCCTGTTCAGGTCTTCTGCTGGAAGCCTGATGTGTTTGGGATGGAACAGATTGGCCCATTTCTTTTTTATGAACAAAGAAATGCAAGGTCCAAGTAGGGGCAATGGTACGGTGGTGCTGGCTTGGGATATGAGAGATCATGGGTCACTTTGTGGCCCTTTCAGTAACTTGCCAGTGTGAATTTAGGCTAATGTATATAATGTGACAAGTTAGCTGGTAGGACCCTACCATTTTAAATGAAGGACAGAAACTGTGTTCACTGGAGCAGAGGTTGTAGTTTGCATGGCTGTCTTAGCAATTGATCACGCAGAGTACAAGGGACCTTGACACAGGACAGGGCAATAAAAGTCTTTCATACACTGTATAGAAAATAAAACTCCCAACCATTCTGCTTTGCCATGTTACACTCCTGAAATTGCATAAAAGCATCATCGGTAGTCCTGCTTGTAACAGCCAACTGGGAAGTTTGTATCCTGCTCAGGGTAACAACCACCCCCAAATGCACATAGGTGCAGAAAGCCCCAACCAGCCAGCTCAGCTGTGGTGATGGAGCTGTAGCCCCACAGACAGCCTTTGGGGAAGGTGGCCCTGCTGCTTCTTTGCTGATGGTATGGAATCCAGAGGAAGCACAGGGAGACTGGAAGGGCAGGAGGCCTTTAAAGCCCTAAAAAGAGTTTTTGTCTAAAGTGGGCAAAGCTGCTTCCCTGACTGCCTTTGCACGGGGCTGCTTTTAAAAACTCCTTAAAATTGCCATGCCACTGGTTGCAAAAAAAAATTCCAACATTTACCAAGTAAGAAGAAAGCTTAGGAAAAAAAAAGTGTATCTCAATCACTTCTTAAATATTACTTATATATATTCCACTCTCAGGGAGATCACTTCTCATTGGAACTTAATAATGTACTATACATACCTAAGGTCATAATGGCTTATTCCCTAAATCTCCACACTCATACAAAAAGAACTGGCAGCTGATGGAAAAAATTCTGTCTGAAGTGGAAATGAGCAAAATGGGTCACCCAGTACCTCCTGTGTGAAACCGCAGGTATAATATCAAGCAAGGTGATTTGTTTAGCAGTTAAAACCTCAATTTTCCTAATTTCCACACCAAACCATTAATTACTTAGGGAACCAAAAAAACCTTGTTCCCAAACAGGTAAAAGAGCTATTTCCTGCTGGGCTTCCTCATAGTGGCTGCTAAATTCCCTTAAAACACTATAAGTATAATTATCAGCTCATTCAAATTGAAAAGTGTAATAGATTTTCAATATCAGTTCCTGAATGTTATAAATGGGCTATGAAGTATTCAGTGAAATATATAATTACTACAACAAATACATTTCCCAGTTTCTTATATTTGTGTTGAAGGATTTCCACCAAATGAAAATAATCATTTTTCTCTTCCCAGTTTGCAAATGGAGCTCTGATATGCTATTTAGTAAAGGCATAAGAATTAATAATAATACGATTTTTTGCCTCAGGTTTTCACCCATCACTCATTTTTGGCATATGGAAAAATTTCATTAACCTCCACCCCCCACACCCCTCAACCTGTCTCTTCTACTGGATAAATGACCTATTATTATTCTGTTTGTACTATACCACATATGGAAAAAAAAAATAAATTAGAAGGCCTTAAATTATCCTTCACTGTATGTAATACAGGAGAAGGGCTAACATGCAATCTTCAAAACAATATGTGGTTCTAAATATTAATTCTGTTATACTCTGTTAGTTGTTAAAGATGGTCTGGTTTTGGCAGCCTGTGTAGTGCTAGCCAGTGTCTGCTGGCAGCTGCCTAAACCCATTCCCCTGCTTCTGCAAGCTACAGCACACACATGAACTGCTCCATCTGAAACAAACCTCCAGCCTCTCATCAGAAACACTGGCCAACATTTTCTGCTGTGCAAAGTATTTACAGAAACATACGACTTCAAAGAACCAGTTTATTTCACTGGCCAAAATATTACACACTGGACAGAACAAACTTGTGGTTTATACATTAGGAATATAGGTGAAAACTCTCAAATCCAGGGGAAAAAGCAACATGAATGATTTCATTTTTGATCAGATAAACCACTGAGACAAACACTGCTGTCTGATTTCTAGATAGCAGCAGGACATAGTCACTGATGGGGACAGTGTGAAGAAGTCTGGTTTAAAACAAATAAAACCCCAAGCAAACAAACAAAATTCCAGTACCAACAAGTAAGAAATCCTAAATTTAAAGAAAAGCCTGAAGTCCTACTTAGTGTTGTTACAGATGAGTGGTGTTACAAAAAAGAATAAATAGGTGTCTTTAAGTGAACTATAGTAAAAAACTCTGTTTTGTCTTTCTTCTTAAAAGCTTTCATTATTTATGCAACACTTACCAGATTTCTGTAAAACTTTCCAGTTTCTTTTCAGTCTAACCACTCTCACTGTCCAGCATCTATTTCCTAATCTTAAAGTTTAGCATTCTAGACCTAGAAACCCAAACAATCACAAATTCAATGAGGTATGATATTTGTCATATAGGCTGCAAGACAATGCCAAGAACCTAAAGCTTTCCTTCTAAATTGTTATCATTTCCAAAATCAAGAGGGTAAAATGTACTGGACAAAATTATGCTATAGGATCACATTTTTTTGTCAGCAAGCTTAGTATGTAGGACAGAAACAAGAGATGCTTATTCAGTATGTCTAATTATGGAGCAAGAAAGAGACATTGAAAGTTTTCCATGATCTAAACACTGCTCTGCACAGATGAGCTTAGTACTACTGAACAGCCAGTAACAGATCCAGTATTTACCCAGTGGCAATCAGGGATTAGGAATTCATTTTGTGAGGCATTATGTAAAACATGCAAATAAATAAAAATCAACCCTTCCTCAACTCTTTGAGTCCTCTTCTATGGAACTGTAGAATCAGGACCAGAATCTGAAGAGGAGAGAATAATTGCTACTAGCAGACACTTCTGGGTTGTCAGGGTTTTGTTGTTGTGTTTCTTTTTTCCCTTATTCCTGCATGAGGTCTCCTGAGCAGAGAAACCTTGAGTTAGGGGATTGTCAGTGAAATTAAAACAGAAGGAATTTTAAGTATTTTGGTCTTCTGATTTTACAGTGCTTTAATTTTTTTTGCTAATGCAAGTTTCAGTGTGAGGCGTTTGGAGAGAGTGAAACTGTCTAGATGAACTCATGACAAACGTGCATCTACCTCAAGGAAAAACAGTGTAAAACATCTGTCTCAAAACTATTTATAAATTAACAGTAACTTGAAACACTAGAGGTTAAATATGATTTTTCCATCATTTTATTAACAGAGTTTCAAGAACTGCTGGGAGCTTTAATAACAGAGAACAGCAACAAAGGCACTATGAACAGATTTGTTCATTCAACAGATCCCCATAGGGGAAAACCATCTCTCACAAAAAAAGACAGGATGGCAAAATCAAGGTCTCTGAGAAGCCTGTCAGGACACAAAGCAGTTCACCAGCATGTGTTGGTGTGTTGCTTTGGGTTTTGTTTGGCTGGTTTTTGCTGTTATGTCAAAGATCCAGTCTCAGAGGAATCCAGCTCTGTTTTTTTCTTTCCTTTTTTGTTGGTGGTTTTTTTTCTTCATCAGTAGTTTTCCAGATGCATTAACAGCAAGGCTTGTCTCCACTTATTAAATTCATGGAAGCACTTCCTCTTCCTAAGAGGAAATGTACTGAAAATTACTGAAGCTTGATATCATTGGTTCCAAGGATAAACTCCTGGTTTGTTGATGTATATGTTTTTTACCCAAAGTTTAAACTTTTTGTACTTCAAAAATTACAGGTTTGCTCTAAGTATCATTAATTGCTTTCCCAGAGGCACAGAACCTGCTGTGTTTGCTGAATTTGAGGGTGAACTCTGATTTTTATTATCTTGCAGAGAGGAATGTACATCTTCTGAAATCCTGGAAGGTGGAGGGTACTTTGTCTTCCACTATTTCTTCCCATCCTTTCTCTGGTTTGGATGACCAGAGCATGTCCTACCTTACACTTAGCTGCCAAGAAGTATTTATTCTTTTGCCTAAGATAGAAGTTAAACTAAATTAACATAAGCTTTCTTTCTCCTTCCACAATCAGCTCACACCGCAGCACGCATTTCTCCAGCAGCTGGCACAGCTGCTCTCTGTCTATCCTCTTCGCCGTCACTAAATGTCCCGTCTTCCCGTGAAGAGAGAAATACTGCGTCCTACCTCGCTCTATGAGGCGCATCACCGCCATGTTCAGCCCCAGATCTTTGTCCACGTCCCCTACGAAGGAGCCCTTGGGCATCTCCTCGTGCACCGAGTAACGCAGCTGTCCCCATGCCGACTCCCACACCAGCAGCCTGCCTCACACCCGGCAGCTCCCCTGCTGCTGCAAGGTGGTCCTGAGAAGGGAAGCAGTGACACCAGCACTGATGCTTTGCCAAGCCCTGCAGCCACTGCCCCTGCCCAGCACTCTGCAGCTGCCAATGCAGAGGGGAGGCAACTCCTGGCACCTCAGGCACCCGGTGCATCACCCTTGCTGTGTGCCCTGAAAACCAGCTGCAGCCGGGTGGCAAAATACCCATTTCATGCCCCAAAGCCAGGGGTTCTCTGCTTTACAGAATAATATGCATTTCTCAGGATATGTATTTCTCACTCAGGAGAAGTATTTCTCTCTCAGAATCTGCATTTCTCTCCAAATACATACTTCTCAGAATATCCATTTCTCCTTTTTCAAGTGATCTTTTGTTTCCTGTAGAATTCTCACACCAAGGTCAATTTGTTTTCCTTTTCCCAGGGACAGAGGATGTTTGTGACTAGTTTTGGTGAATAAACTTATTAATGTGCAGACTTTTCCCTCCTCCTCTCTAAAATAAGCACCTGCTTTTGATAAAATAGATCAAATAAGCAGCTTAGCTGGTCTGAAGGACAATTATCTCTAACATTCAGCTATCATGTCCTAATTGCTAGGAAAAAAAAGAACTTACCAGTGCTACTAAAGCAGCTGGGAGTAATGGGCTGCCAGATATTACAGACAAAGGTAATTTCTTACTTGTGTTAAATTCAATTTATAACTGTGCTGAGCTCCTGAGATGATAAAAGGTAGCTGGGGATCAGGGTGGGTTGGATTTTAGCCCACTTAAGTGATGACAGAACCTGGCTGATATTCCCAGACACAGGAGAAGAAATGCACATCCCCACCTAGAAGCACCCATCACCAGCACACATAAACACACATATCCCAGGGGAAGGCTTTTCCCACCCCCTGTGCCAGAGCTGGTATTTCACAGTAGAGCCCAGCCCAGGGCTGCCTGACCAGGATTAAAACCTTCCACAAAACATGGAACAGCCCAGCAAGGTGGAAAAACTTTCCCAGTGTCCTTCGCTTCCTCTTATCAGATCCTTCTTTGGATCCAGGATCTGATGATGTTTTCTCTTTCTCTTTGCTGCTTGGCTTTTCAGTTGGTTTTCCTAAACTTCCAGAGGGTGCAAAAACTGAAATAGGATCAAAGTAATGATTCCAGATCAGAGTCTTACACAAGGCAAAACAAGAAGTGATATCAAATTTCTTTATATGACATAAAACTCTTCAAGCCAATGAATTCTCAGCATATTTAATGACCACTTAAGTATTACTTTTCCTCATGTTGAGGTGGAACAGGAATAAGAATAGGACAGGAATAAATTAGCAAACCTGCCATGGAGAGAAGTTAGAGCAAAATCCACGAGTTACAGAGTTAATCAGTTGTGATCAATCCCATTCAGAAAAATGAATAGCAAAAGGAATATATTTGGAGATGTAAAGCAGGTATGTTTATGTGACCTTTGGGGGGGAAAAAAAAGGAAAGGTCATGTCATTTATTTAATTTCTAGCTTCATGAGAGGCTACTTTCTGTAATCTGAGAAAATTACTCAGTTCTATATTCATCTCAGTGAAATGATTTGTAAATGGAACAAAGTACATTAGCATGAATTACCTTATCTCTAAACAGAAGGGCTTTCTTTTCCAAACAAAACACCACAGAAAACCAGACAAAAGGTAATGCAGAAGCAAAGTGTGAGATGCACAGCATCTAAAATATCTTCATTTGGAGACTCCTTGAGGCTTTATATTATTTTTTTCAATATTACTTCAAAGTGTTCAGATCTGTGGGGGACTTTCAATAACTTTTTCATCTTTCAGTAGTATGGATTGAAAAAATATTCTGTGATTTTAGGTGGATGTCAGGAGGAAAGCTCTCAGGCTTCCTCTACCCAATGCATGGTCCCTCCTGGTCATGAAAGCAGGTGAACCAATGCTAGAAAAACAGATTTATTGCTCTGCTGCAAAGTACTGCAATCAAGTGCAGGGCTGTCTGATGTGGACCCTAAATATCCCTGATCCTATGATTATCCACTCTTTAGATTCCTGCTCTTGACTGAGCAGGGGATGCACTTGGCAAAGCTGTAGCATCATACCCTCTGTTGGGAGATGCAGGCGAGGGCAGGGAGAGTGACTCCAGGCACCCAGTGACTCTGCAGCCTGCTTTGCTCCCTGCCCGGCACATCAAGGAGACAAGGATGTGATCAGATGCAACTCCATCCCACAGCATTATGCCTTTACTTGACAGGGTAATTTTTTATTGTGCAATACTTTGTCAATGACTGATCAAGTACCCTTCACCATCAGGCTTTTAGTCAAAGGGATCACTGTTCCCTATCATTATGGGCAGATCAGGCAGTAATTTTGCTGCTAACATGGATATCAGCATTTGGATGTGGACAAGGTAATGGGTATAATGAGCACTGGCACTTTCCACTGTGTAAACAATAGTGACTAAATGTATTACTCACAATGCCTGATTTGAATCTAGAAGTGCATTAGAGCACTTCTTCCCCTCCTCCAATTTGAATCCTGACTGAACAGCATCAACAATGTACTTTCTTCAAAAGAAGGAGGATCTCTCCGAATCCTGAGATTAAATAAGTTAATAAATAAAACTAATCACAAACCATTTTTTTCTCAGGAAGTTTAGGTGCAAGTAAACAGTGGAATTTGAAAGCTGCATTCCACATGCTTCTATGGGAAGCTCTGCAAAGGAGACAGGGAGGGTAATCAAAGCTTTAATCAAGGCCTGCCTCTCTAATGGTCCTTGGAATACCTATTTCAGTCCAGGAGCCTAACAATGCCCCTAGGGGATTAGGCATTGTTTCAGCATTATTAGGCGTTGTTTCTGCTTTATTAGGCATTATTTCCCCACTATTAAGCATTGTTTCCTCTTATTAGGCAATATTTCTGCATTATTAGGCATTGTTTCCGCATTATTAGCCATTATTTCCGATTTATTAGGCATTACTTCTCCATTATTAGGCATTGTTTCCTCTTATTAGCCATTATTTCCGCATTATTAGGCATTATTTCCCCATTATTAGGCATTGTTTCCTCTTATTAGGCAATCTCCCAGCTTTTCTGCCTGGATACCTGGCTACACAATCCATGTATGTGCCACACCAAAATCACAGCAGCATCAGAACTTAGGAGAACCCTTCAGAAAGATGACATTTTTTGGAAGCTATACACAGTTGCTTTGAGTCCTGTCCCCAAACACTTGCATGATGGCAAGGTGCTAAACAAGAAAAGCCTCTGGCTTTCAGAGCAGCCAAGAAGTCACTGTCCCTTTTCAGAGCATTCATGAAAACAGAGAGCAGACTTTTTGTGCACGTAAGCATGGAGGATGCTGGGCACTCCCAGTGGAGAATGTACTTTACATGCTTCAAAGGAAGCTGAAATCCAGGAGCTGGCCTGCAAACCACGTGTTCCCACTGTTTGTAGCCTGCAAAAAGGCAACAAAGCACTCCTGGAGAACTGAGGTACAGATGGGGGAGATCTGCTTCATGAAAGAGGACTCCAGAACCAATCTTTCAGATAGCTATAGAGATGTTTAAAGTCTGATTTACTGCAATCTGGCTGTTTATAAGCTGATTTTTCTAAAACTGGATAAGAGTCAGGTTTAATGATTAGATTAAGGGTTAAAGTACACACATAACAAGCATTCCATTCACAAACTGTTTTGGTGGTAATGGTGACTGGATCCTGATCTGGTTTCTTCCACAGTGAATTTTGCTGATAAAATTGGATCAACTAGTAGTTGTGAGGTGATTTTTGTCCTTATTTTTTTTACTGTTGTTATCCTGCTAAATGGTATCATTTTCTAAATAGCACTTCATTGCTACCTGTTGCATATCATTTGTGTCTTCATCCAAAGCATTTGTTAGTGTCTACAGGCAGAAGAAAAAGTATGAAAACACTGACCAGCTTCCCAAGACACTTCATGGCTCTTCCTATGTTCCACACCATTGTCACCACTCTGTCAAAATCCCTTGGAAAATATGTATGTTCCTTGATCTTTCCTGGTTTGTGCCTCACAATAAATGTAAATGAGATCAGCAAATCTCTGGCTAGGACTTGGCAGCTATCATTATGCTTACACTGGGACTGTGCCAGGGGTGGCAGCTCGGCCCTGCTCCCTGGGCAGGGGACACTATGGAAGGACATTCTTGGGGGTATTTTTTTTTACAGAGCTGGATTAACTTAATGCTGTAAATATGAAACTCTTTCCTATTTGTATATATGTGTACAGAAACCAACCTCCAGCAGCTATTAATATTGATTTACATAAAAGTGGGGAAGTCGGTGGATTGGGTGTGGAGGATATATATTATTTTCCAGTTTGGCTGTGTTTCTCCCTAATTTTCAGAAATGTTTGTCATGATTTAGTAAGTCAAAAAAACAGGCTGATTTTCTTCTTGCTAATTGATTACCAAAAATTCTGTCCAAAACTAAATGTCAGTGGATATGTACTAAAACTTTTAGAGAAGATGAATAAGTCAATCACATTTTTTAGTTTGTACTTTGCACTTTCATGCTCAGGAACTGAAAAAATGTTAAATAGTAACATCTAGCAAGAAAACATTCCCTTTTTGCATACAGTTCCTTTCTGGTGAATCTGAAATGGTCTGACCTCAGCCATGCAGCTCAACCCCAGGTGCAGCAGTGATGGCCACAGCCAGCCCTACACCAGAGATGAAGCACAAGGTGGCACCAACGAGGTGTGGAGGGGACACGGTCTTTTCACCTGCATGCTCAGTATGCCCTGAGGATGCTGGACTTCAGCTGATCAGTTAGCCAAGTGAAACGTGAACAATTTCATAGATATTTGTGTTTTAAGATACAAATCGTATATATCTGTTCAACAGTGAAATGTACAAATACGTGGTGGATATGAATCAGACTTGCAGAGTGACTCTTTCCTACAGAAACTACATAAATGTTAGCTGGATGACCTTTTATCTAGAAGTCTGATGATAGAAGAATGATTCCAGGTTTCAGCTGAGAAAAATCATTTATCATTAAGCTGAAAATACAATAATTTCCCATTTGGAAACAGTTTGCACAACCAAAAATCCAGAAAAGCTTTCTGTTTATAAAAGTGTTTGAATATAGTCATAGCATTGGAGAAAAAAAAGTAAATGGCAGTTATTTCATTTTTAATCTTTCTAAATGCAATTTCAGTAAGATATGAAAGATAGCAGCATGAGCAGAGATTTTTACTTTAATAGAATTATTGTCAGATGCTGGCTGTGCTTGTACTACAGCAATGTATTTCCCACAGTGTGGATACATTCCCGTGTTTGATAAGTTACAAAGGCTGCTAAATGTATTTCATTTTAGATATCAGATTTACAGCAGTCTCTATTTTTCTCCTATTTGCCCTGCTTAAATGTCCAAAATAGTCCCATCACAACGTCAGAGATGCTAAACTCTGGCAGGTTCCACTACCAAGCTTTTCCAGATAACCAGGCTCTTAGGATCCAGTCCAGGGACATTAATGGTTTGTGGAAATCAGCCATTACAGAGAAGTCCATTGAAATGCCCTTGGCATGGATCATCACAGGCATCCCAGATCTGTGGAAGAGCTTCTCTTCCAGGTGGACAACCTCCAAAGCTGGAAGGCAACAGTGACTCTGCTTAAAAATGCTGATGGCAGGTCAGGTGTGACTGTGTTATTAACAGACTAATACTGAGTTCAAAACTATTAATACTCTGCCTAAGCATCACATCATTTGTTCATATCTGTTTCAAAGTTTCAAGGCAATAATAAATGAATCTGAGATCACGATTAAAACATCATTTCTCTGTCTGGAAATGGAGACAGCCTTCTGTGTTTTCCAAATGCAACTGTGATTATGGACACCATGTAAGAAAAGTTTTTAAACTGTGAAGTATGGCAATCTGATGTATTTTTTTTTAGTTCACTAAAGGCAGCATATGCATGTTGATGAACCCATTATTAATCCAAGCATGTCCTTAACATGAAGGGTCTGCAGTTACAGAGGTAGCAGAGCACTAAACTGGAGCAGTGTTATTTAATTGTTCAGGCTTTGCATTTGGGCCCATAATGGAATAGCCCTGGGTGGATATACCACTCCAGAGAGAAAACTGAGTGTGGAGATCCTGTTTCTAGATGTCCATGCAAGTGTTGAGGTTTGTCAGTCCCTTCACTTTGCAGTTTCTAGCATGAAATATGTTTTTCCTAGTGTGAATTGTATTAATATCTATCTCTACCTATGGATTCCTAATAGCCACAAAGTGAAATATGCTACTAGAAATAAAACAAACAAACAAATCAAAAGAGTTAAGATTTAACTTGTAATATTTGTTTGGGTTTTTGTTGGTTGGTTTTTGTTTTATTTTTCTCTGAATCATGACAGATGTTTATCAGTGGAAATACTGAAGCTTTATCAAGGTGGTATAATGTTTCCTCTTGCTGAAACTGTATTTGAGTCCTCATCTTGACTTGCATGAGGAAATATCCAGCTTGGCTTTTGGATTTCCCTTGGAGTTGTTAATTAGAATTTACATAGTTCTTTCTATGAATATATTTGGATGCTTTCAGGAAGGTGCATCTAATCTAAAGCCAGGTGAAGAAGCATAGAGGTGAGGCATGGCCAAGTGACTCAGCAGCAGGCCTGGAAAAAGCCCCAGTGTCTCCTGGTTTTGTGAGGTTTTTTGAAAAACTCATGCTGGAGAGTTGGGCTGAATGTGGATTGTTGGGTATTTTTTATATGCTTTTGTACTGTTGTGTGCAGTTATGAACAGCACTTCCATTTAAATTTCCAATTCTTTCCATTCCTGTATGGAACATTTTCTTTCCTCCTTTCAGAAGGGGTGGAGAGCATCTGTCTCCCTCTAAACCCAAGACACTTCTTGTGGGATCAAGGTTTGTCTCTGGGAGGCTGGACAACACTCTGCTTGCTGCTTGGGATATCCCGTTGCAACTGCTTCCTTGGTCCCTTTGAACAATAAATGAAACCCAAGATGAGCAAATGAAGCCTCTTGCAGCTCATTTGCATCCCATTGTCCTTAGTTACAGTGGAGCAGAGATGTAAACCCACCCCTTGGTGCCAAGGCCAATAGCCAACCTTTCCAGCATCCAACCAACCAGGAAGTGCAAATCAGTCAGCCCACTGCAAATTGGCAATTAACATGATGGCTGGATGGGTTCACATGGCTACAGATTGGAAATGTTCCTTTGGCAGTTCTGTGTCTATAAAGATAGACAGAAAGACTAGCAAATGAGTCGATCCTCACAATATTACAGATCTTAGGTAAAAAAGCCTCCCGTGGGAAAATTTTTCTGTAGCTGCTTTCTGTGGAGTTTCTTATAGTTTTCCCTTGAAGCAATTGATAGAGATCAAGGTAGACACTCATGGGTTGACCAGTCTGGCAATTGCTCTCTTCTCATCAAATTACTATTACACACAGTTCAAGCACCCTGTAGCCCTTGCAGTTTGTATGGTCTGTGTTGAGTGGAGAGGGAACTGCAGTGAATGTAAAATTAAGTAACAAGATGTGCCAGAAAGTTTTTATTTGCATATGTAGCCCTAATTTTTGCCAGTCATTAGTTCTTTAGAAATGACCTTAAAGATGAGTTTGGGGTTGGTTCTTTTTAGTTTTTCTTTTTTCTATCTACTGATTCTAAAGAGAGTTTCCATCTTTACATTAGACCAGAGACATTCAAGGTGTTCTTCAAATTTAATCTTGAAATATTCTATGATGTGAGAAATGCTTGTCTGCTGTTGCAAAAACCTGCAAGAACTGGAGCTTCCATCTGGTTGCGTGTCAGCGCATCTCTATTTTTGCTCTGTATCTGAACATTTAACTAAGAGATTTAATCTTCCTTAAGACCTTTTCCTGCTTTCTGACATCTACTAAATGAATCATTACTGGAAAACCAAGTGTACCAAATCTCTTTACAAACCTGGAGGAATGTTAATAATGAATTGTCTGTGTCTAGGCGAGTTCTTCTGTTCAGCCTTCTGGTATACTTGGAAAATGCCCCATAGGATCCCCTGTGATCTTAATGTCTCTCTGTTAAAACTTGCAAGGCCTACACATGTAATGAGCTACTGCAATAAATCGGGGAACTGAGAGCATTCAGCACCATGTGGAATTTGCAGCTGACTGCACTTTGGTGTATGGCAGCTAAAAAGGTTGAAAGACTGCAAACAAATGCACAGAACAGTAGGAGCTGAAGCTTTTTTTTCTCTCCTTTTTCTCTTTTTAAATGCCCTGAAACAGTAGCAAATTGGAATACTGTCTAGAGCCATTTAGAGAAAATCCATACTTTCATTGTTGTAAACCATAATCAAAAATGACTACTAACCATCAGAACAACTGAAGCAAACCAACTGATACCATTCCACCAGAATTCTAATCCAGTCTTTTTGATAAATGCTTTCACAGTTTCCCAGTTAATGCCATTTCCTACCACTTGAATGCCAGTTTTCACATGATAGTTGGTGGTTTCCTCTGCAATTAGAAACAATTTCTAGAGTTCAAGAGACAGTGGAAACATCTTTGTTTTGCCTCTGTTTTCTTCTTAGAAGATGCAAATCTCTGTGGTCCTCTTCATCTTTACTTTGCAGTGCAGGCCTGTGTAGATCACTTCTATTTTCCCAAACTTTGCTCATGCTCTCTAATATTATAACCTTGGGTAATATAACACAGATGTTCCCTCTTAAGTAATAGATATCCTTATCTGCTGCAGTTTAGGCAGCCTGTGTACAGCAGCCGTCACTGCTTCAGTCATTCCACTGTAAAGTGGAATCAATAAATATAATTATTTTAACTTATAGATAGAGGCGTTTCTGACATTCTTACACCTGTTCTGGGTTTTTTTTGTCTTTTTTTAATAGAACTCTGAAACTGTCTGCTCCACTCGAAAGCAACTTTAAATGAAATTCTTGGCTCTTTTAAGTTGTGATGGTTTATGTGCCATAGCCTGCGTTTCATCCTAACTATAGTATTTTAACCTTAGTTACTCAGTATGACTGACCAGACCAAATAAATTTTTAGTACAGAATGCTATATTTTATAGAACAAGGTATTTTTAATAGCTGAATTAATGTTTTGGGAGCATTCAAAAAGAATGTGACCTTCTGGGTCACTGACTACATGGGCGGTCAGTGTGTTTGCTCCCCTCTTTTATGCATGACCTACTGAAGATCAAAACAACATTCTTTATGAAGAAATATCTTCACCTCAAGAAAATGTACTAAAACATCTTGTATTCAGGTAAGGAAATAGAATGCAGAAGATCAGTATTCAGCTCCTGTATTTGGCCAGGTCCCAGTGGGTGCTCTTGATGTTTTGTATTGCAAATATATGTTAAAACTGTTCTCATCTAGTCATCTACAGAGTGTGAATGGGAGAAACCTTAACACAGGTTAGCTCTAAATCTGGTATTCTCCCTACAGCTGAAGGAGATCTTGTTGCTGCACCCATGACCTTAACATGGAGGGAACAGCTTCTCCCAGGGCGTTTAAAAAGAACCTGGATGGTGGTCAAATGGCTCATGCGTGAGGTCATCTTCCGTCAGTCTCTCAAGGGCAACTCTGTTATGCTATGCCATCTCAAATATTGCTTTGCCTGTGTTAGGACAACCAAACTACACCCCTGGCTGCCACCTGCAAAAAGAAAAGTCTGCAGAGAATTCAGTTCAAGTCCAAGTAAACACACATTGTGATCAGCTGTATAGCACCTGAGACTCCACTGATAGCTTTTCTGTACCTCCATTCTTTATCTAGCAAAGAGATCTAGAGGTGGAAAATATAAGCCAAAATAGCATTGGAGAGGACCAGTCTGTACCTAGCAGTACTTTCATTACTTTAACTGTAATTGTTTTGAACAAGGAGATTTGAAAAAAAAAACCATAAACTATTCCTAAAGAAGAAAACTTGTCCAAATGAATAATTCTGAATAGATACTGTCCAGACTGAATTGGTGTCTGCATTGAGAGTTTTTTTTATTTTGTGTTTAGTTGCAATGCTCATTGGACCCCCAAATCCAACCGGTGGAGCTTTTGAGGACCATTCTGAGCATCAAAGAGCCCAGTCCAGCTGAGCTGCTGAAAGCTCCAATAACAGAATTCCTTGGCTGGGGAGCCCTGAGCTGTGTGAGAAGCAATTTTCTCAAGGTGAAAGGTGTTTGTTTTTTGAGCTGACCTTGACTCTCTGATTATTAATAGCTGCTTAAATCACACCACGGGAGAGTCTCCCCAGCATGCAATATTAAGAGAAATAAATCTGTCTGGGCGTGGGGAGTGGGGGGTGGCGGGGGGGGTGGGGGTCGGGGGTGGGGTGGGGGGGAGGGGGGTATGGGCCAAGGAGGGGGGGAGGGGGGTATGGTGGCGGGGACGTGGGGATGGGTCAAGGAGGTGGTGGTGGGGACATGGGGATGGGTCAAGGACCTGGGGATGGGGCCGTGGGGATGGTGTGGGGGATGGGGTCAGGGTCACGGGGGGGCGGGGCAGGTGGTGGGGCAGCGGGCGTGGGGTAACGGTTGGGGGTGCTTGGACCAGTAGGGCATGAAACCAGTACATAGTTACCCAATGAGAAGGGGTTCTGCCAGGCTGTGTCCAGAACCCCTGCCCTTACCATAGACCACAGGGTTGTTTACCAGACACCCATGGTCCTGTCCCTCTGTTCCTTTCCCCGCATTACCCCAACTTTCTGCAGGAAGGAGGGGGGAGCAGGGGACCATGTCTAGACACCTGGGTTTGGGTTTGTGCTGGGGCCGTTTGGCCCTACCATGACATCCACCCATAGCAGATCCCTAGGCACTAAGAATTTTGGGCTGGTTTTCCTTGACAAGGTTAAGGTTCTAGGATTCTGTGTCCCTGGGGCTGCTCAACCAATGTGTGGCCCTGGCTCCTGGGGCCATGGTGGTGCTGGGCTGATGGTTGGACTTGAGGACCCCAGAGGTCCCCTCCAGCCAAAGCAATTCTGATTCTATTCTCAAGGCAGGCATCACCAAGCTCAATTGTATGGCCTGCAGCATAGAGCCCCAGAGCTGCTGATCTTGTAAGTGGACTTAATTTTGTACCATCATAAAATTATGGTATTTCTCCCTAAAATAATTTGCAATGGTTTTTGCAAACAAACAATGTAGATTAAGTTACTTCTCACATCTACTAGTAATGTTGCTTGACTGTTCACATTTAACATTATTGAATCTATAAACAGACATTGCTACATTTTCAAGTTTCCTTTAATTTTTAAAAAATATGTAAGTTTATGTGTAAACAACATCTCTGGAGACTGTGTGCAAGAGCTGTTACTTACCTTATTCTGGTCTACATTTAAGATACATATGGAATCTGTGCAGTGCTTATTTTTTCATACTTCTTCCTGAAGACAATGTGGCTTTTTATTTTATTTTTTTTCTATCCTTTTGTTAATACTAGGCATAACACACGTGAAAGGATATGGGATATGGAACAATGACCTGTCTCCAGTGATGTTAATTTTAAGGAGTATACTCTATTAAAGTCTAAAGTGGTTCAATCATATATATGTATGCTTTGATGCCATTTACGGGGATACTGGGAGTGCTCTGTGGGATGCTTCCTCCAAGGGAGTTCTTGTTCCTGCGCTGGCCTGCCTGTTGTTCCCAAATCACAGTGACTTGAACATCTAGAAGTGGGATGTGAACATTCCAACATGGGCACTGCTGGCTTGTGGACGTGGCACCAGATGGTGTCCAGCCATGGTGAAACCCCACCTAGCGTGGGTCACCTTTTGCCTGGCGTTTCCCTTCACTTTGCCTTGTGAAGAAGGATGCTGGTGGCACCTATTCCTGATCAATTGTAGTTAATTAGGCACAAAATCTGAAGGCATTTTTATATTTTTCTGAAGTTTTCTGTAAAGTTACATAAATACAATTCCTGACTAGTACAAAACGTGTGCATTTTCAGGTGCAGGAGATAATATAAATCATTTAGCAAGCATCAAAAAAAGAAGAAAATTGAATTAACTGGGATCTGACTATAATGTTAGGATTGCTATTTAAAGTGAAACAGAAAGTGTACTCACTGTGAGAGTGTTTTGGTGCCACCAGAGCAAAAAATTAGTTTGGGTTTTTTGTTGAGTAATTTACCCCACAATGTATGGGATTAACACTACTCAAAAAATCCAAACTTAACATATAACAGTTTCAGTTAGGAGCATTTCAGGTTCCTAGTGATCTTGAATAATCAATGAAGTCAGTTTAAGTCAGGATACTCTGCATATGCAGAGCATCAAAGAAGATGCATCAAAAGCCCATGGAGAAATATAGGCTGTTAAATTTTTAACACCTCACTAATTTCTGGGCCCACCCAGACCAGCCCCGGGGCACACCCAGCCCAGCTCTGGGCACACACAGCCCAGCTCTGGGGCACACACCGACCAGCTCTGGGCACACACAGCCCAGCTCTGGGCACACACAGACCAGCTCTGGGCACACACAGACCAGCTCTGGGGCACACACAGACAAGCTCGGGGCACACACAGACCAGCTCGGGGGCAAACACAGACCCGCTCTGGGCAAACACAGACCAGCTGCGGGCAAAAACAGACCAGATGCTTTGGATTTTCACCAGTTTTCATCTTCAGGATCCCAGGAGCATCCCTCACCCCTGGTTACACCAGGTCCTGCTCTCCACACAGCAGACCCTGACTGTCAGCAGTCTGCCTGCTGCCTGGGCAGTGGCCACTAAGCTTCTGCAGCAGCACCTGCTCTCTAGCTGGGTGGTGCCAAGCTTTCCAGCACAATAACCCCTACTGTGTGAAGAAGGAGTTCACTTTGTGGGAGTCTGGGCTGCTGGGACTCTCACCAGGAGTTTCTCTGTGCTCCCCTTTGGCACCTTGCAGCTGGGCTTTAACGAAAGGAAGAGTTTAGCTCTGCAGAGGTTTAGCTCGGCAAAATTCCATGGTGGAAGTTTGCCTGAAGCAGGGAAACACCCAGCATGTGCCATCCTCCTCAGTGGCTGGCTGATGCTAAATTCATGGGGAGGGATTTTGTGCTGCCTGTCTCGCTGGGGAAACTGCAATGCTGGGCTTGTTGTTCCCTCTGCTACTGATCCCAAAGCATTCTTCCGTAATTAATAGACAGATTCAAAACCAGTTGATGGATAAAGCTCTGAAGCATTGTTAAAAGGACAGTATCAGTGAGTAATTTCTAAAGATAAATCAATCTCATTTCTGAACGTATTCAATATTTTTTAATCAGTCCTCTAGAAAGTAAAAAAGAAACTGAGTTTGACTAAGAACACTAAAACTAGAAGAGGACAATTGTAATGTATAAATGATAGCTGATGTCAGAACATACAAAACTACAACTCTCCCTGAGGGACCGGCAACAGCAAAACCACTGCTGGTGTCATATTCCTTGTGGTGGACACGTCTCATGGTAGCTCAGATGGGTAGTCACCTCACTCCTAAGGTAACCTGGGTCCCGAAGCCTCTTTTCTTCACTCTCCTGACTAGAGAGAGACTTGCTGTCTGTTCCTTCCAAATCTGTGATGTAAACAAAGCATTTTAGTGGTTAGTAATCTTGGCAAAAGTTATGCTTCTAGGAACAAAAACACCTTTGCTTGGAAAACAGGAAAATGGCATCTCTCCTTTTCTTTTGAGCCTCATTTTTGCTTAGGACTGGATCTTGCAAATGTTTCTACACATCATTAAAGCTTTTTCCTGTCACTTAGAAATGGCTCTACATAATCAATCATGTGCACACCATTTTTTTCAGCACAGAAGTTTGCAGCTTCTCTGATGTGACTTTTCTCACATGACATTTGCCCTGTACTCTGATTGGTACAGCAGTTAGCACAGTGAGGCCTGATTGTGACCTGGGACTTTGAAAGGTGCTGGAATCAGTTAGTAAGCAAGTCATCCATGGAAGCTGGGCCTCCAGACTCATGGGAAAAGTGATTACTGAGCACAGCAACTAAGTAATAAGAATGCATTTAATAGGTTGGAGATCAGTCAGGATCTGGATACAGCAGCAGAATGAATTCAAATGAAATGACAGGAAGATCTAAGGTGCCACATAAATAAAAACAGGATGAAGAAAAGGGACAATGCTGACAAAAATTGTATCCTTTGGCTAGAAACAAAAAACTGTAGAAGATATCTACCCAGTATAACATGAGTGAAAAATCAGATGAACAGAATAGCTGGGACCTTAGCATGAAGGAGTCATAGGTAAACCTACACTACAGAATTTGGCATCTCTCCAAACTCTTCTACAAGAGTTCCTACACGGAGATGAGAAACTTAAGTACATAAGCTTCTCTTCAGTATGCCAGCTTCCCTTAAACTTTTTCATAACATATTCCAGAACAAATGCTCTAGCAGTGAAAAAGAGGAACTTTGGGAAATTTGACACCTGACCTTAGATTTCAACAGCCTGTGTCAATGCATAAATTAGATGTCTGAAATTGAGTACAATAAGTAAAGACCTACTCAGAATAGTCATAGAGCTAGTCAGAGTCATATAGAGTCATCAGCTTTAGGATAGGTTCTTTAAATTTTACTGACCTGTCATGACTAGATTTCCCCAGAGACACTATGGACACTTCTAGATACTTATATTGCAAGCAAATTTTGATGTCCAACTCTGTCTTGTCTAAGGGTTTTTGGCAATCACAACCAACATCACTATTTCATTACAAACGTAGAATTTAGCAAAAAACCACTCTCTTATAGAATGTAAAAGGACTCGGAAGTTATTTTACACATTGTTCTTCTGTAACTTGTTAATGCTCTAAAGAACCTTTCAATTATTTGACAGGTGAGAACAACTAAATTTTGGAAAGAATTGGTACAGACCAAAGTATTAGAAGCTGCTCATGCTTGTATATTTATATGTCGCTTGAGACTTTGACAGAGTGGTTTGCAAAAAATATAATCAAAATCCTATGGAAATTAACAGAACTTCTTTGACCTCAATAAGATAATAAGAAATGATCCAGAATGTTCATAATAGCTTGTGGCTCATTAAGAAGACATTAATGTACCATGAAATGAAAAAAAAAAAGAAATAAAATTCCCTGTCCAATTGTATCACTTCTCAGATCAAGATAATGTTTGTCCAGATCTCTTTATGAAGTAAATTTAATACATCAGCTGATGATATGGAAAATCTAGGGAGGGCAATACAGTGTAGTTGTAATAATGGGGAGCTCTAACCTGCCTCCATCTGAACTCATATATTCCACCAACAAAGCTTTTTCATTCACTGTCATCACAGAAAATGAAAATATTTTCTTTCAGCCTCCATTTAATCAAGCTACAGAAGCCAAACTTCTTTCACAAAAATATTTGCTTCCTTCACAATTATCCAGATACTACCTTTTGACTCCTTCCCAACTGTGTACCATTAGCAAACAAAAAAACCCAAACCATCATCTTTCAGAAGCTCAGATTTGATCAGTGAAGAGAACTGGTTAGTAAAAGTATCTGAACTAAGATCATAAAGACTTGAATTAGGAGATGTTTGAAAATCTGTCCTATGGAGGACCTCAGCAGGACTGAGGGCCTCGAGAAGATTATAATGTGCCCTTGAGAGAAAAGGGACACAGACATTGTAAACAAGTTACTGGAAGTGCTGGCAGCCAGACGGGACATAGGTGCTGCCTGCAAAGGACAACCAATGAGAAGTGAGAAATGTATTTTTTAATTGTTGGGGGGGGGTTGTTTGTTTTCTTTTAACTCATCCTGGACATTGGAGAGGGATTTCTTTCAATATTTGAGGTGATTTACTGGTAGTAAGGAAGAGACCTGAAATGCAGAGTGAGATTTGTGATAACATCTAGGGGAAGCAGCTTCCAAACTCTGTCTTTCGGCGAGACATCTTAGTCCTAGGTTGCATTAACAATCCCAAACTGTAAGGTCAGTGTCTGTAAAGGTTAAGGTATATTGCTTCATTTCCTAGAGGAAGGATTTCATATAAGTCTAAAGTCTCCTGGTTTTTTATAGAGGCCAGTAGAAGAATGAATCCAGGAAATAAGGTGTTGAAAATCCTCTTCAAGATTGTGCTGTACTCATTTTGATAGTAAGTGACTCAATTTCACAGCTATTACTACCTACACGAGCATTAAATTTGCTTTAGTGTTATAGCAAGACAGTAGACAGCCTGCTCAAACACATCCTTGTAAAGATTTTAGTCTTGTTAAAATAGTTCTCCTGGACTGTGACTGCTCCAGGAAAAGGGCTGCCCTTGTGACACTGCTAAGATCATGATCTGCTAGATCCTACCATTGGTAAGACATCTGATAACCTAGTGCGGATGGAATTTGGATTTCAAGGGTTAAATATCTTCTCTGGATAAAGCCTGTGTCTCCCCTTCCGTGAAAAAGTGTTTTGTCATAGCAGTGTTCCAGCTCTCTGCATTTAGCAGAGAACTCATTTTTTTTCTAAGGAGAAACAACCAAAAGCTTCATATCTGAGCAACTCTCACCACCCATCTTTACTGCAATTGTTTGAAAATGAATGAATGCAGTGTGCAGCTTCTCATGCACTTGGCTCACTGGATTATTATTTAACCTTACACTGATATTATTGTTGTATCACAAAATCTGCATTCTAGTATAAAAATGTACCTTTTCCAAGTATGTGTTTCTCTAATACCTCCGTCAAGCTTATTATATATAACAACAGCACTAAGTCCCAGCATTTCGTGCAATACCTCAGAGTCTTTGTTTTATTTGGCAAGGGAATAACTTGCTAAAAATAAACCAGGAAAAAAATGTGGCTCTGTAAGCAGCACACCAGGAAAAAAAAACTAGGAAACCTCCTGTTTTAGTTCTAAGACTTGTGTCCACAGTCTGAAGGTGTGGAAATGCTTGGTGTTAGTTAATATTTTTACTGTGTCTATAAGTAGTAGATATTAATTTTTGCAGGTCAAATCACCAAGAGGAATCCATCAGACAGGTTTAATACCATTTCTTTTGATCAAGTCTACCACAAATCCTGTACAGGTGCAGAGGAAGGAGAGAATACTGGCAAAGAAGAGGACTAGTGAGCAATGTGACCAGCTCAGAGCAAAATGGATCTTAGCAAACAAAGCAATAAAGGTCTGTAAGTAAGACGCTGTAGGAAGAGGTTATAACAACAAGATGCATCACATGCATAGAGGAACATAATTTGAGCAAAGGATTACAGTAAAAAAGGTAACTGGTGATTTGCTTTGCAAACTAATTTCATTTTTCCCTCACTCTGTAAGTCAAGTTTTCAAGGCAGAGAACGTGATGGTGCTAAATATTCAGAGAGCTAAGGTCTGATCTATCCATTTTCTCTCTATAATTTGTATCCATAGCATTTCACCTCACCTGAAGAAATGGCAGAAATGCAGATTCAAGCTCATTGACTCCCTGTACTTCCCTTGTGATTGCACAGGTGAAAAAGGGTGCTGAGACTTGCATTGGAAAGTAAATTTCAGGTTAAAAAATCAGATGTAATTGGAGTTTTTCTTTTTGGAAATGGTTTTTAATATTTAGAAAAAATGGATCAGCTCAACTAAGGATCTTAATATACTATACAGTAATCTATTTTCTGGGTGGCCCTCAGACATTTATAAATGCCAGAGATGTTGGTCTGTGACATTTGTTTGTGTGTTTGTGGGTTTTGTTGTTGTTTGTTGTTGTTGTGTTGGTGGTGGTTTTTTGGGAGGTCGGTTTGTTTGATTGTGGTTTTTTGTTGTTTTGTTTTTATTTTGAGTTTTGTCTAGTTTCATATGCAGTCTCTTCATTGTTAAGCAATGTCAGGAAGCAAATGAGGAAGGTCTCATATCACTTGCATGCATATTTTCTCATTTGCTTTTTTCTATTTTATTTTTCTCTGTCTTTATAAGGAATGCTAATTTAACTTGTTGTTTGGACAAGGTTGGCCATCTATACCGAGTTCAGATCAGCAGCAGAGACTTTTGATGCAAGTTCCCAAAGCAGGGCAGGGATCCATGTCAAATGATGCGCAGTCCAGTTCACTGTTTCAAATTCACTGCCTCTCTGACTGAATGGAAGCTCAGCACAGACATCTTGAATCATGCTAAACACAATGGCTGAAACAATGAAGATTACTGTCAAGTACTGGAGTGTTGTACACCCCACAAATTTATCAGAAATCCATCCTCTACTCTTCCTTGCTCTGCTACCTCATTTAGTTCACAAATTTAATAAAAATGCATTTTTTCTTGCCAAGGAAGTTTTCTATGTTTTCAAGGTTTTGAATGGGTTCACGCAGGCAGAGCCTCTCAGACGTGGTTTGATCCCCAGTCTGCTTCACAGCTTCTGAAACCCTTTTAGCAGCAACACCTACCTGAGACATTGCATCTGAAAGTAGCACACCCAAGTATGCTCACTTCCTGAAAAAACATAGAATCCTGGAATTGTTTGTGCTGGAAAAGACCTCCAAGATCATTGAGTCCAACTGTCAACCTCAGCCCACCATGACCATTAAACCATGTCCTGAAGTGCTGGGTAAATCATGGAAGAAGTGAATAGTAAGAGCTGAAATGCAGAGAACAGCATCTCACATGAAAATACACAGATTTATTTTTTTATTATATATTTAAACTCTTGAGGTTTGGAGTCTTTGTTTTGATCTGAGTCTAATATGCTGAAGTTCAAAAGCAGGGTATTTGAAATAAAAGATTTTTCTAATGGAATATGGAAACATGATTCCAGTCTGGCGTTCTGAGCATGTAAACTTAGTTTTCTTTTGCTTTAGCTGTAACTCTGGGAAGGGCACTTTTTCCAGTTATAGGCGATTGTCACGAGCATGAGCCACGCTACGTAACGGCGATCTGAAAGACATGACATCGAGGTTAAAGGCATAAAGCTCAAATGCTTTCTTGCTCTTTTAGACATATTCATTCTGCTGCAGCCTCTGGGAATGCTTCTGCCTACCACTCTCCCTTTTTCAATGGCACAGGCTGCTAAAACTATATCACAGAATCACAGAACCTTACTGATTCTATGATTCTAATTTCAGGGGCTGGAAGGGACCTCGGTAGTTTTAGGCTATGCCTTTAAAATTTGTCACAGATCATGAGCCGAAAAATAGTAAAATGTTAATAAATCACTACTGGGTGTGAAAAGGAAAATAAGGATAACTATAAACAATTCCATTGGAGAAATATCTATCATAAGCCTGCTTGTACCAAAACAATTCCTTCTTCTTGTCTCTTCTCACGTTGTTGCTCTGGAGAGATACTAACTTGGTTCTGCTTGACCTTGGTTGCATTGTTTTGGTTAAGTCTAACAGTGTCAGAGGAAATTATATAATATTTTTGTTAGGCTCAAATAAATGTGTTTTGTATTATGCAAACACAAAACAGTTTGCTCTTCCTGCATAGCTTGCCATCCATTTTTTGCTTGTTTATTTTTTTACAAAGGTTAGGACTCAGAAAACACAAATATTCTGGAACATTTTTATTTTACAAGTTACAAATTAAATAAATCTAGAAATACTTATCTCAGAAAGCCCTTTTTCTCAGGGACTCTGACAAACTTAGGAGACAGTTCACTTTTCCGGCTTCCACTTAAAGCATGAAAAATTGACTTTCTTTAAAGTACTGCTTATGAAGAATGATGCACTTTTTGAAATGTTTTCCCATTTTAAAGACAGTACTGATTTTCATTCTTTACAAAAGAAAATTATTTATTTCTAGTATTACATTTCATAATCTCTGGTGCAAGTATGACCATTAACAAGGTCTTGCATGAGGGTACACACAAGACTAGCACCAGCTAATCAGTAAAGGCTGATTGTATTAGGTCCTGCACGAGGCTAGGACCAAGAGTCTGTGATTAAATGCTCAGATCCCCACCACGAGCTGACCACAGCCAGACACAGGTTGATCACTCTTTCTCCAAGGATCTGCTTTCCCTCTGGACTAATTTATACCCACAAAAGACTAATGCTGCAGAACACTAGTACTAAACTCTGTTATCAAACTGAGATGTAGTTTGCAATAGAACAATGACCTCAAACTGGATGTGATGAGGAAAAAGAAATGGGCTGTGCCCTTTCTTTTTAGACTCTAATCGTTAACTCCACTTAAAACAAGTAAGACATTTCAAAATCAAATTTAGAATTCTTCACTACACAGTATGACCCTGAAAACTGAAAAAAAACCCAACAAATTCCAGTTTTGTAGAGTTCTAAAGTATAAGAAAAAAAATGCTGTGTAAGAAAAGCAAAGACATTTTCCTGACCTTGAAATTGACTATCAAATATGCAGTCTTTTTGACTGTCGGGGGTAGCAAGTTTTCTTTAAAACCTTTTTTTTTCTATTTAATAAAAATGTGTTCTTTTGCATGGGGAAGGGGGAAGTGGGACTGCCAAGATTTTGATTTAACATTTGTTCATATTTTTTTTTTCTGCCTTGGACACTAAGTGCTAATGGCTCAGATTGAATCAGCACTGAACAAAATAACCAATTCTGTAGTGTAAAAGGGCTGGTTATTAGATAGAGAGTCTTGAGCATGGAGTTGTTGTTTGAAATGAAAAGGTTTGAATCAAACCTTGCAGAAGTGTAAAAAATGTCCGCTTGTCAATATAAATTATTACACTCCTTGTGAAAATACTTTTTCTGTGCCAGGTGAGTGAAGTGTGAGCTTGTGGTTGGTGCAGAATACCCTCAGATTAATTTCTATGCAAAGCCACAATTATTTTCAGTATCTAGCTCTCTTTTTTGATACCTAATGTCTCCAAAAAAATGTTTTTCAAGACTTCAGAGAAGTGTTAAAATGGTGAGGGCAAAGGCCATTTCTTCCCCGTGTCTCTTTCAGCAGAGAGGAGATGGTGCTCCCAGGCTGCCCTGCAGACAGCCTGGCTGTGCCCAAATAACAGTTTGTTGGCACAGCTCCTGCAGTGAACGTGTTGGGTTACCTCTGAGTTTGAGGAGTGAGCTGCTGGTCTGATGGTGACTGCCAAGGTTGAAAGAGAAACCTGGGCACCTGTGTGCTCACGTTAGATACTGGATGCTTAAGTGTCATTAATATTTTACCTCTTGAAATGATCCAAGGGGATGAAATTGGAGAGGGTCTTGTTTCATATCACGCAGGCTAAGGCCATCAAGTGTTATTCACGCTTCAGACAGCAGCTTTCACAGTAACTTGTCCACCTAGGCTGATGGAATCAGGGGAAAGAGGGTGTTCTTTTGTGCTGATGATGAAGTGCTTAATTTGATGAAGTGGTTTATCTCTATAGCCTGCTTAGTTTCTGTCTGCTTTGCCAACCCAGCTGTGGGATATCAACAGAGCAAATGAAATAGGGAGCTGGATACAATGAAAAGGGATTTGGCTGTTCGAGCATGTTTTTGGATCTTTTTCAGTTCTGTATGAATTCAGATGAGTACTAAAATGCACCAAAAGTGGCAAAAATGCAAAAGGATTTTTGATTTTAGTTGTTGTTGTTTAATTGTTAGACCTCTACTATGGTCACAGAGAATAAATAAAGAGAGCCTGGATGGATTGGGGAATAAAATTTCCTGCTCTTTAAATAGGAAGATTCACATGTGAAAGTTAAAACAGAAGCATTCCTACAAGTTCTAATTTGTATATGAACATTTTGGTTTTCTTTTATCTTCAGAGGGCATAAAACCAACTGTTTATTTATTAGGTAAAGTGAGAGACTTACTCTCTCTTGTTGCAGAAAAGAATCTTGCATTAGCACAGGGCAAACAAAAATTCAGTGTAAATGCTTCTTGGCTTTTAGTGGGTTCTCACAGTAAGGGCAAGTTCCACCTGAAGCTGTGTAACGATCAGTCAAGCTGTGTCTGACTGCAAAGCACTGATATTTCCAATGGCCTAATTATCTTACTCATTTTGTGCACACACAACAGTGTCTTCTGCTTGCTTTCTGTAATGACAACGCTAACTGTAGTGAGAGGAAGCTGGGGAAAAAAACAAACAACAAACCCGTAAACCTCACAAAAGACATGTCAAATCCATATTATATTTTCAAATCTTCTGTTTGGTTGTTTGGGGTTTTTCTAAAGATTTGATTTCTGATTGTTTTTTGTTGTCTTCCACTACTTTGAATTAGTCATAACTTTCCAGTTACTGGAAGATTTTGCAAACTACTCTCGGCTCAGCATCACACCCAGTGGCACCCCTTTAGGTCACTGATACGGCGACCGCCCAGCCCTAGACTGCCTTGCACACGCCCCCCCCACAGGCCCCACTTCCGGTCCAAGTGCCACCAGTGAGGGCTCAGGATCGGGCCCACCCAGTGCCACCAGTAAAGGCCCAAGTGCCATCAGTGATGGCTCAGGATCAGACCCAGTGGCACCAGTTAAGAGCTCAGGATCAGACCCAGTGCCACCAGTGAGGGCTCAGAATTGCATTTGATAAATGCTCAGGGCTGAGATTACAGATCCTGATGTTTTATTGCTATTCTTTCTATCCTTCTGGTTGTTGAAGAAATTTTAAATAAAACTGCTTCATTTTGAGTAATAACAACAACATTTTACAATTAATTTGAAAAATATAGCCTATCCTTTTATATAGTACTAAATTTGACTACAGGAAATATGCAAGTTGGTTTTTAAATATTTTTTTTTATTGGTTTAAAAAAGTCTGATTAAATTATAGCATTTCTGGCTAGAGTTGAAATTCCTGCTTATCAGCTTTGGACTTCATTGATGCTTAAGTGCTCAGTACTACTGCAAATGAATGCAAAGGAGATTTGACAATCACTGTCAGCTAGTGCAGGAGAATACTATCACCTGAGTCTTACACAGTGCTTTTCATCAAAAGACCTTGTCTGTGCCATTACTGCTGGAGCTTTGTATCTTAGCAGCAGGCATGCAGAGAAGGTGAGCTGAGTTATCCAAAATTTCCCAGTGAACTGGTGGTCTGCTGTCCTTTTTGAAACCCCATTTTGTTATTGATTCTTGGTCACTTTTTTTCTTTTTAAGTAGCTTATATAAGCCCTAATGCATAACTGTGTGCATCAAGAAACCATTGTGATGATTTTTTTGGTTGGTTGGTTTGGTTTCTGTTATTGTTTATTTTTTAATTTACCAAATGAATAACTCACATGATAATACTGTATTGCTCAGTAATTCTTCAAAAAATTATTCACACAGGTTTGGGTTATTTGTAAAGGTATGGTGTAGCATTGCGGCCGGCCGGGAGCTCATCGCCGCTGCCCCTCCCGCCCCGGCAGCACGGGGACCCGGGCCCCGCTTCCAGGGCGCTCCGCTGCGACCCGCGGATGACGCGGCACTTCCCCGGCCTCGCCCTGCACGGCTGCGGCCGCCGCCCCCCGCGCCAGCTGCGGCTCCGGCCGCCGGCGGGAGGCCCCGGGAGGGCGCGGGCAGGGGGGGGTCCCGGTTACCGCGAGCGCTCCAGGGGCGCTGCCGGCGCTCTCAGATAGTTTTACACTGCATTCACCACCAAATATTTTCTGTCAAAATGTTTATATCAACTATGGAACTGTTACAGAAAGTAGCTACACTTCTATGGCTTTGAAGGAACAGATTTAAACTGGTCTTAGTACATCTTTTTTCTCACATTATATCTAAAATATATTTCCAAATGTTTAAGTACAGTGTAGTGATCAATAGGCGTACAGCTATTTCTCTGTTGTTTAAATAAAGGTTGTAACCCCTCTGCACCATTCATGGCCCCCCGCGCGCCCGCCCCCCGGGCACCCCCCGCCCACAGGGCCCCCGACCCACGGGAAACGCCCCCCCCCCGCGCCCCCGACCCACCGCGTCGAGACCCACAGGGCCGAGACCCACAGGGCCCCCGACCCACGGCGCGGAGACCCACAGGGGCCCCGACCCACAGAGGCGCCACCCACCCGCAAGACCACCCCACAAAAACCGAAACGACCCCCAAGCAACAGCCGCGCGAAGACACTGACCACGGAAAAGAAGACCAGGTTAAAGTGAATCTCAGAAGAGATGCTTTCATGAGATGTAACTTCCGAGAAAATGAATAAACCAGTCGACTGCAACATACTAACCTATGCAGGCTTTTGAAATGCACCAGTCTCACCTCCAGTGCTTGACTCTGTGGTATGCCAAGCATCATTAGGAGGCTGGTTTAGGGAATAAGCTAAACTGCTATTGTCTCATCGCTCCCTTCCCATGACAGCACAACTTACACAGCAGGGTTTTTTCCAGCTTCATCAGCTCATTCCTAATATTTTTTATTTATCATTCACCAAATGTACACTTTGCATAAGTGTAGTGTGGTTTTTAGGTTGTTTTTAAAGGTGGGGGGTTTTTTTCCACCAGTATATCCTGATCTGCAGATGAACTTATTTCTGGTGGACTATACCCAAAGTTGATGGGCATCGCCTGAGATGGTGGAGCCCTTATTTCTACGTATACATGAATGTACTTTATTCATGAAAGAAGCTATTAGGGACAGACATTTCTTTGCCCTCCTTTTTTTTTTAAATGAATATAAATAACATTCAAAATTACCACTAAATAGGCTTAAAAAAACTAAACTTCATGTTAAGAATGTTAGCAACTGTTAGGAGAGGAACAGAATATAAATCTGAAAATGTCATTATAACACTGAATAAACTTATGGAGAACCCACTTCTCCAATTGTTTGTGTGGTTTGGGTTCCTTTGTCACTCCTCTCATCAATCCCTCCATCTCAGAGAAAAAAAAGTTATAGAAAGACTAAAAAAGCTAAACACAAATTCATCCCTAGTGCAGAGATCTTTTATCTGGGATAAATTAGCTATCTGGCACCTCATGTTATTCCCCAGGGAATTGGGTACCTTTGAGTATCGTTTCCGTAATTCTCCCATTAAGAACTAAGAATGCAAAGGGTTTTTCCCCCAGTCAGTGCAATATCTCACATTTGTTGAAAGCATCAGAACCAAAAACTATCATGGAATTTTAGCTCCTGCATGACAAAATAAAAGCCTATCAGAATGGCTCATGGTTTTTTTATTCAGTTTAGTCTCTAGGAGGACTTTGCAAAATCATTTAAACAGGCTTTGGGATGTTTGCACTGGATGCAAAGGTGAAATAGAGTCTTTCCCCACGCAGCTGGCAGCAGAGGACAAAGCTGTGACAGGAGTTCACAGCAGACTTGGACCAGCTGATTGAAAGTGCCCTACTGATGTAAAGTGTCCTACCTCTGCTGACTTCACCCAGCTAAAGGGCTTGACCCTCAGTAAAAATCCACCCAGCAGAGTATAAGCAGTTTGAACCGTGGCAAGGTAATGAACATGATACCGTGGCAGGTAACAGACTCTCACTTGTGTAATTATAAAAAACTCAAATCTCTGATAGAAGAGCTTGAAATGCTCTTCTTATAGATGGATGCCTGACCTTCCTAGGAGCCCAGCTTTCTAAACGACTTCAAATCAATATTACTAATGAGCACAAATGTAGTGTTTCCTCCTAACACTGACATAATGCCAGCACATGACACACTTTTAAGTGGCGCTCAAATAATATTTTTGTCTCTCGGACATGATTTCAAAACTTTACATCTACCCAGTGACTTCACCCAGAACTGCTTGGAATCTGGACTTTCACTCCTCATATAGGTATGCATAAAAAGCACATGGGTGTGGTCAAAAGTAATGCTAGGGCCTACAGAAACAAGGTTCATGTAATTACTTCACATTCTTGTTTAAATAGGGCAGGATGCAGAGTAAATCCATTGGTTATAAAATGGCACAAATATCAAATGAAGGTTGGATAGCTCTGGTGGCTGGTAATGACAGATCTGTGTGGGGTGCTGATGGAAAAGCTTTTGTTTAGTTCTCAGGGTCAGGAGGAACCCAAAATTTCCTTCTGCAGGATCCAGATTTCAACCCCCTTTCATAAACCTGGGGGTGTTTCCCTGCCCAGAGCTTTGCCAGTCAAGATGGGAGGGAGCAGAAATCTTTATCCCAGTTATTAACCTCTGTAAAAGAGCTTTATGAAGGAAATCCCAATAAGGTTTAGAAACAAGAATGATAATTAACTTCTTTTGTTCCACATTTTTGTAGCCAGGATACCTCTTTTTTTTTTCTTCCCAAGATGAAATTTGTACTAATCAACTTTTCAACTGTGTGTGGCACTTCAGTCATTGCCTGCTGCTAGAAAAATACCAGCTGCTTATGCACCCTATCACAAAATTCTCAATTGCTTTGAGAATATTTTGAATATAATGTTAAGAGGGGTTTTTTTTTAATAGAAGGCAAACTTTTTCCATTTTAAATCTGGAAAAGGTATCTATATTCCATTGTAATTACTTTAGGTATTTTGTAGAGGGCTAAAAAAAAAAAAGTGTTTATTTCAGAGAGCTACACTTGAATTATCAATTATCTATGTTCTCCACATGAAAGATAAACATTCTGCAGTCATCTCAGACTTAGCTTTAAGTTCACAATAAAGTCTGAATTTGGTTTCACTTGGTTTCTTGAAATGATGCTGTGGAAATGATATATGATTAACCTAAATTATATTAATCGAAGCATAGTATTTTTCATATCCTGGCTGCTTTAAAGGCTGCAACCTAAGTTCAGCCTTTTTAGACAACAGGTGGTCCACTCTGCTGTTGAAGTGCCTTGAGCTGTCAGGTTTTCCAGTGTCTAATAAGCAGTAAACTCACTCTGCAGTCTTAATGTAATTCAGGAGTAGGTGAGTCAGGGACACACATTCTTTGGAAGCTAAACTTTCTACTACTTTCCATGGAAAAGTGCATTGCAGACAGCTCAGGGATGCTGAGGAGGATGCAGACCTGGTGACACAATCATCAGTGTTGACATGTCAGCTTCCCAGCTACAACTGGGAACTCTGAAACGTTCAAGAGGAATTAGGTGGCAGGGAACACAGGTTTGTGGAAGGAATTAGCTACCTGCTGCTAGTGCATATTCTGGAAGCCCCAGGAATAGTTTTACCCAGGATATTGACAACAGACATTAATAATCTCTTTGTTTTTGCTCTCCCTCAGATCGTGAGAACCAGTCAATACTGATCACGTACGTACAGGCCCTGCTC